>DWLR01003272.1:0-13800 GCA_018246295.1 Papilio alexanor hazarajatica | reverse complement strand
AATGATGTTATCAATGGGGGAGGCCTATGTCCAGCAGTGGACGATCATAGGCTGAGGTGGATGGATGGAGGTGGATAATATCAAGCTAAAACTAATAAAATGGTTATACATTTAAGCCCCTTAAATTATGATTAAAATTTATGTAGTTTTATAATGAAAGTCCAACGGTTGTTTACGGTTAACCAATGATATAAAATGGAGGTAAACATTATATCATCTAATTCCTTATAACGTTATTTTCTATAACCATTAGCAATATATACTCTATTATGATTTCAGACTTTACGTTCTATCTGATAAAGCCCTCATGTTAGCGTAGCGTGACTATCATAAAAGAGCATTCTACTTGATGTCCTTATCTTTGTCCAGTTTACGCCTCGTTAAGCTGTTTTTGTGTTTTATCTATACAATGTTTTTAATTTTAATATGTTAAATTTTATAAATTATTATTTGCCTTGCTTCTTTCAAAAAAACGTCTTAGTGGCCACTTCTTCTGAACATTCAAAAATTTCAAGTTTGTTTATAAAATACATTTTTTATCGTATCTATATATAACCGCATTTCAACCATTTAAATTACAATTGAATATATATGAATTGAATTGAATACCAAAAAAGGAATTTCAAACAAAAACTATTGATTGGATTTGTGAACCTTGTATTTGCATTAAACAATTTATTGTACTTTCGAATTTTTAGCGCTGAGCCATTGTTCAAATAATAAGCGACTCAAGCGACTTTATAAGTTTTTTTTAATATGGCTAATACAATTATATAATTAGCATAGCAAGAAAAAGCATTTATGGGAATTAACTGCTATATCTAATATAGCATTCTACAAAATCAATTGAAAAGTAAAATAATTATTAAAATCGCTTCACCAGTATCAGAGTTTATTGATTGCGCTTGTCGCACACAGCCGCGAATGCGAACCGGAATCGAATCGAAGCAAAGTTTTGACATGAAACTTTGAAAATAATTTATTCCTTAATTTATTTATTTCTATACATATGCGTTTAGGTCTTTATGTATTGATTAATATCTGCTTTATTACATTTGAAACAAAATTTTAACATTGATTATAACCAGGGAAACGTTTAAGAAATTGAATTAAGAAAGGAACGGTCATTAAAATATTACGATTACTTTTGATTTCACAAGTCGAATTTATATATGGCGGCAAATTGAGGTTTATACAACTTCAAGAAGATAAGACGAATGGCAAGGTCCGCTGGATAATGAATGATAGGGGATGCTCTTTTCGTTAAACAATGTTAATAAATACAGTGACTCCCGCGTTTAGCACCCGTTACCCATCCACTGAAGAAATAGGTTCTCCCTGCTTTGTATTCTATGTTCAGTGGGCTAGTGTGGGTGTTGAGATGAGATCAGACTTAAGGATTTAGGCAAAAACATCTATTATCAAATACAAAATAATTAAAAGCATTATATTAAGCACTAAAAACCAAAAAAATGTAAGCGTCGAATTAAAAAAAATGAGTTTTTTACGTATGTTAAATGTTTAACAGTAGTGATAGAGCCCGCAACTACATCTGTTGCCGTATGCCCAGCTCAACTGGTGAAATACCAGGATCTCACAGAAGACAGGCGTGAATGAGAAGTATTCTGCTTTTCGTACGATTTGTGAGATGCTGGATGCCGGAGCGGGCGGGGGGGTTGGGGGGCTTCCGTCCATAAAGATCAACATATCTGCAGCACAGATTATTGCGGACGTCTATTGGTAGCAGTCACTTGATATTAAATAGAAGGAGGCCGCTTGCAGGTCACATAAAATAAATGTTTATTACTTTTAATATAAGATTCTATTTTTAATACAAGTTCAGTATATTTTTACGTTATTAATTAAAACGTTTTCCAAACAAAAACAACAGTAATCTAACAATTAATCATGCTGTTTATATTATTCTTAAATGTATAAATTTAGCGGTGTGAGCGCGTCTTAAGGGTCTGAGAAGATTTTTCAAGTTACACTGAACACTTGATTCCGCCAATCAAATATACCCACCCTCCGACAAGTCTCCCGCGCCTGTTCTCTTTATAAAGGGATCAGAGGCGCGACTGAGGCGCAGTTTGTCTCTACCCTTGCAACGACGCATCCCTTCTTTGTTGTATTAATAGAATACTGTTGCGAGATAAAAAAAATTGCAACATTATTTACGTATATCTTTTGAGTATATTCGTACTTAAAAATGAGTGGATCTGGTAAGGGACTACTCGGCTTGTGGTTGTATAGAAATGGTTCTGATTGGCAGCTAAAGGATGAAGCGCATCATCCTAAACTTGAAGACACTCATCATCATGGTCCCCATCCCCATGAAGGGGAGAGAATTTCCGTAATTTTTACATTGAAAAATCAAGTTGGAGGATTAGTAAAAATTCTATCGGTCTTCCAAGATTTAGGAATAAATGTGCTACATATTGAATCTAGAAAATCTATGACGGAATTATCCGCAGTTAGTATAGTTTGTTGTATTAAATTTGTTAAAATTATTTCAAAGATTATATTTATTATGTTATATTGTTTTAGTCCGATATATTGGTCGATGTTGAATGTGATCCCCATAGGATGGAGCAATTGAAGCGAATGCTCAAACGGGAAGTACAAGAGTTTGAAGTTGTCACCCCACAAATGGGTGAAGACTTTGCACCTCCAACACCACTATCGGCTGCTGCTAGTTTCGGTAATTATTTTCCTAATAAAAACTTACTTTAGAATGTTTCGTACTGTATATCCATTATTTTAATGCATAATGTAATATTTTTGTGCAGATTTCGGTGAAATGCCTTGGTTTCCACGAAAAATATCCGATTTGGACCGTGCTCAAAACGTCCTCATGTATGGGTCGGAGTTAGACGCTGATCATCCAGGATTCAAGGATCCCATCTACAGGAAACGTCGGGAGCACTTTGCTGCAATTGCTAATAATTATAAATAGTGAGTACTTTTATTTATTTGTTATCATCGAATTAATTTTAATTAAAGAACTCCAACCTTAATTTCGATATTTTATAATTATTGTCCTTGAGAAAAGAATCATTTACGAAAATAATGTTAGTTGTATAAACAATATTTATTAACAATTAAATGAGTTAATTTTATTGCATAACTGAGCGAGAAAAGTCTTTACTCTCAATCAATTAAAGGTATTCACAGGAATAACAAAATAATAAATATTATTTTTTATTTTGTAACATTAATAACTGCAACTAAGAAATTTAAAACAAAACTCTCTCTATTTTATCAGATTAAAGAGACATCATGAACAGTTGAGTATTTAATAAATGTAATAAATATTACATGTCTGGCTTTAATATTTTTCGACACGTATTCAATAGACACGTCGTTGTCTATGTCTATGTTAACATTCAGTTTCTGGGTCAGTTGAATTTCGTACGGGTGCACGCCCAAGTCACGAGGCAAAATTCGCCAAGTTGTGGTATGCGAAAGGCTGAGTACTTGTGAGCGCCGCGAAATTGACTATTTCGGATTCTCCTACACACTCTCACGGACAGCAGCGATGTTTTGGGCAGATCTTGCGTTTTGTCGACGTACGGCTGTTGGTCGACCGTTTACTGAATCAGTGGACTCAAATTTATACACTACATTGCGAATAGTCCTCTCTGTAGGACTATTATGGCGACCGTAAAATTGGCGAAGCGCGCGGTACGTTGCCCGAACAGGACACCCATTTTGATAAAACAATTTTATTATTTGCACATGTTGTTGAATGCTATATCCATCCATGGTGACTTGGAAAAACACACTGAATAAATGACAACTACTTTGACAGATGTATGTACCTTCAACAAGATGGCCATTATCTACTGTCAAAGTTCGAAAGTCCCTGTTGGAAGAGTCTTTAGTACAATCGATTTTTTAATAGGGTCATAATATTTTCTCTCACTTTTTATTACATTTTTATTTTCTTAAAACTTTGTACAATGTTAAAAGAATAGGAAATACAATATAACATATTATAGGTTTAGGTGAACCTATCTCTTTTTTTCTGCTACTCCGCCACAATGAAAAGTTATTATATTAATATACACGTATGTATGGACGGTGGAAGTGAGTTCCATAGTGTGACAGCACGGACAGAAAAGAAGTTGTCATAGCGTAAGGAAGAATGTGATGAGAATTTTAAATGTGAGGGCTTATTGGATAGGATTTTTGGTTATCAGGCGCGAGAAAGGTAAAGTGATCACAAAGCTAATTAGGATAGTTAGGACAGAAGAGTATAGAAAATAAGGAAAACAAAATGTGACAATCTCTTCTTAAGTGCATTTGTAACTTGGTAACACTTAAGTTGCTTGCGACAGTTTGGCAATCATAAATAAAGCGGATGCATATACTCGTATTTTGTTACTGTTCTAATTTCTCAAGGAGATTTTCATTTGCATACAGATAGACATCATCAGAATAATCCAGCAGAAGGAGTAAAAGAGCCTGCGTTAAATCTAATTTAGTTTTGAAGGAAGACATTTCTGGAGCTGTTTCAGAGCATGGAAAAATAATAGAACTTTTTACTAACAAAATTTACATGACAACTCGAGGCCAGAAGGCGTCTGAAATGAACCACGGATTTTTGTGTAAATGATATTGAAACCGTCGTATTAGACAGATAGAAATTGGTATTAAAGGTAGCAATTGATGTTATTAACCTTGTAGGTGCCTCCAATTATTATAACTTGCGATTTTTATGGATTCACTAAAATGAATGAATGAAATGAAATGACAAAAAACTAAAGGTCTTCGCCCAATCAGATATACGGTTAAAATCAGCATTGATATTGTCAACCGCCTCTATAATATTTTTTCTTCTATAATGACAATGTATCTGCAAGTCGTCTGCGTAGAGATGGAAGCGTGACGAAATTATATTCGTGAGAGCGTTTATAAAAACGGAAAATAGCAAAGGAGATAATGCACCACCCTGTGGCATACTCGTCGAGAGATTATTCCAATCCGAGGATTCGTCTTCGAAGAAAACTACCTGAGAGCGGTCCTGAAGATAGGAATGGATAGAACTTTTAGGTAGTAGTAACATGACTATAATAAACACCCAAAAATATCTTTGCGTGATGACTGATGACTTCAATATATATTATATTCATGGCATTTGAACAACAAAATGACAATGTTTGGTTAAACTTACATACTATGTCTACATAGTATCTATACTATACAACTATTACATTCTGGGTGGTGAGGGCAAAATATTAGAAAAGATGTTTACGTAACATTAACCGGCTTAGAGCATAAATTACAAAGTTGTAAATACACTGTAAACAAACCATTGTAGTGCAATGATTGATAACACAAAGATCATAAGAGTAATTAACCGTCACATACGCTGTGAAAAATAAAAATAATATGCCATATGTTATGTAACTTTTACGAATTTGTAACATATGCAAGTGAGAAAAAAATATGACCTTAAATATTAGGGAAACTAAGATAATGTTTTATATTGAAAATGTCATCACTTTGACCTGTGAATGCGCTTAGAACCAGAACCAGACTAGCACCTCGTTTGTAGAATTCGCCTTTGACACATTCTCACCCTGGGACGGTTCAGCTGCAAGTGATATACTGTGACATCAGGGATGTAAATTCTGACCCCGTTTCAATTCTGTGGCGTGATTTGCTCCGGAGGATGATGAAAATACGTCCTTCAGAAGTCCAGCAGCGACGGATGCTAAAATGTTTTCTCGCCCGCATAAATATATCATTATGAGTAACACCTACGTCTTAGCGTTCGAAAGTAAGTTATGGACCTGGCTACTTTGGAATCGAACTAGGAAGGGTCGGGGTTTACTAGAACTACTTCCCAAACAACACTTGACAATGTCATTCACCGCAATATCCTGCAACTTCATTTTGTTCTTCAGAGTATTTAAAACGAGAGATTGTTGATTCACATTTTTCTCTTCTGGTATAACATAGAAAAGGAGCACTTTTTGTATTTTCTCCAATTGTGTTTTGATCGAGCTCACCAGATGTTCGCCAGATGAGGTGGCGGAACTGCGGTGTCTTGTGGACAGTCTGTGAATCACTTGATGACGCAATCTTCAACTTATTCCTGACTTGTGTCATGCGAGACTGAAATACTGTTTTCAATTTGAAAAATTGATTCACTCAATTTGTTGTAGGTATCCATTGCAAGTTATTTCATTACGCAAAGGAGATAATTGTAAGCGATAGACGGAGATTTATATTAAATATGTGCACACAGACAGGGTTACTGATCACATCTCACTGCAGCACACATTCACGCTCATTCATAATTTAATATAATGTTTTAATATTTTTAAAAACATCTTACATACACCTACTTTATCATTATTTATTGATTTTCATAAAATTACAGCGGTCAATCAATTCCAAGAGTACAATACACGGAGACAGAGATCAAAACATGGTAAGATTTTGTTTTGAATATTATTGTTTGTTTGAATGTGGTCATCCACATCGTAGTACCAATTATCAAGCTACTACGCAACAGGTTCTGGGTCTGATTCGTTATATCAGGGATTGGCAAGTGATTTTATTGAGATCCGCAAACAGTTGAAAAAACTAATCTAGGTTCAAAAAAGAAAAATACCGAGCTTTCAAACGTATGAAAATAAGGCTAGTTATGTGAAATTATTATTAAAAGCAATACATGCATAACTCATACGTAAGATAAAAAATTGTGCTTTTAAAAATTCCTGAGTATTTGGTTACCAGTCAATTAAGTGCGCAGAGTCCGATAATTGAATCATCGCCTGTTTTATATGTGGCACAATGAGCATGTTTTTGTTTACTTTATTTTTGTAGACTCTTCGATTTGATGATTCGTTCGGCTTTTTCCTAATACTCCTACCTCTAATTTAAAGGGGCGTCGTATTCCGTGAATTGCACAAGCTCTACCAGAAGCATGCATGCGACGAATATCTAGAAAATTGGCCGCAACTTGTTAAATATTGCGGCTACAGGGAAGACAACTTACCCCAGGTAGGCAACTTGAAAATTTAGTTGCAAAACTAGTTAAGACTACGCTTGCAATAATTATTATTTCAAAAACTACTACAGTTAAGCGAGAAGTTTGATAAGGTCAGGTCAGGAGGAAGACACGTGGATAGATTGATGTGTCACCTTGACATTTGTGAGCTCACAATATAGCTTATAATTTTACCGAGTTCGAGCACAGTCCTGAACTTATCTTTAATAATTTTATATATTTTACTATTAGATCAGATAATATTAAACCTCATAAAAGCTAATAAATTAGATTAACCTGTGGTTACCAGTGAAACGAAATTTTTCGAGTTCGATGTGTTTTTTGTGTATTCATATTACAAATTATTTTGTACACGTTACACGTCTTAAAATATTTTTTCATGTTTACTATATTTTTATGAATTCAAAATAATTGTTCATTATTAAATAAACATCGTATTTGTAAATTGCAGTTGGAAGACGTGAGCATTTTTCTAAAACGTAAAACCGGCTTTCAATTGCGCCCCGTGGCGGGATATCTTTCGCCGAGGGATTTCCTTTCCGGTCTAGCGTTCCGTGTGTTTCATTGCACCCAGTACATACGCCATTCCTCAGACCCCTTTTATACACCGGAGCCGTAAGTACAAAGTCTATATAAAATAATGAACATTGTCTGTGTGTAAAAAAAACAGAAGATGTAGGTTGTGAAAAGGTTTTAATAACTTATTTATGCCTAACTGATGAGAGGGTAATATTTTCCGCAAGTATGTATATATACGAGTATATGTATTTTCTTACCGTTGTGACCAGGAGGTCAGAAGTCATAAGGGTTATGTCAGTCGGGCTTATGGATTTGTTAAAATTAATTACTAGGTAATGAATAACGCAATCAAAGAGGGTCAAATATTATTTTCTGGTGAAGTTTTATCCACGGAACCGTAATGATCCAACAATTATTATCAAATATTATATAATCATTTCTTATTTTACAGTGACTGCTGTCATGAACTGCTCGGCCACATGCCCCTATTGGCCAATCCAAGCTTTGCTCAGTTCTCTCAAGAACTCGGCCTGGCTTCGCTCGGGGCATCCGATGAAGATATAGATAAATTGGCAACTGTAAGTGAACATCATTGTAATTTTTTTTAAAGTTACTCCTTCAACAGTTTAATTAATATTAATTTTTATGTGACGGGAAATTATGTCCGTCTGTTATTGGAAATTATGTAAGGATAATTAAAAGAAAAAAAATCAGAATAAGGTTGTCGAAAGGTTCAAATGACGTAAACATATACAGTAAGATTTGTATTACTAGACAAATTTTTGATTCAAAAACTACAAATGATTATCAGAATATCATTCTTCTAACAAATCCAATTGAAAACGAATAACGATTTATATCTGTCTTCTTAGGTCGACACTGTGAAAGTTTATAACATATTTATACGATACCGGTCAATTTTTGTTAAACGTTTTCGAACATTAAACACATGATGAAAAACTATGTTTATATCAATTTCTTTTGTTATGTTTTGGGTATACAAACAAGACGATGTAAAATGAAACATGGACTTAACGAAACATCTCAAGGTTGCCATACATTTCCACGTTGGGCATTGAAATATTATTATTGAAATGTAAACTGTGTTTGAAGAACGAACGTACTGTTTACATCAACTTTCAAGATGGTTGTATATATTTTCTGCAATACTGATTAATGTTCAATCTTAAGTTACTTTAGATTTAAAATAAAAGAAAGAAGACGTAATAAATATGCCACGACAATAATATAATAACGTTAAGAATAAATCGGTTTATCTTGATAATGTATTATCTAAAAAGTAAAAAATTATCAAGAAAATTAAGATGCCTCGACTTCAGATCGTACAAGGAATACTTGTTGATTAGAACAGCAAGTCGGCTGACTATTTTACATTTTTAAATTGAGTGAGTCAGAGTTTTCTTTTGGATTATCTGTAGAATTACTGAAAGAAATCTCTTCATGCAGTTTGTCAATCTAAATTACAATTCTATCATTTTTGTATTTAAAATTTAGTTTAAATAAGCGAATAAAAAAGGAAAAAAGGAAGCATATAGGAATTGTCGTTCATTTATCGAATTATCGAAAGCCTGCAATTATTATATATATTAAGCGGCTATCTCTGAAAAAAGCTTTAACGATTTTGGTGAAAAATTAAATTCAGGTATAGTTTTTATTTTTAATTTTGCCTATATATGGGTCTTATTCGTCAAAACGAGAATTATACCAACAATATCTACAATTTTTAGAGCGCCCTCTCTTAGCCATCACTACCAATGGATTGGTTGACGATAATGCAAAATCTTAATGGTATATTCAACGTGATACAACACTAGATTTCATTCGAAATTTAAATATCTTCGGAAATAAAACACGATACTACGATGATAGCTAAAACACAGAGCGAAGCTCGGTCCATAGCTAGTGTAAAATAAATAAATTTCTGATTTTTGCCTTATAACACGTTGTTATAAATTTCAGTTGTATTTCTTCACCGTTGAGTTTGGACTTTGCCGCCAGTTGGATGGCACGTTTCGTGTATATGGAGCTGGCTTATTGTCATCGGTGGCTGAACTCCAGCACGCTCTGACTACCCCCGAAAAAATCAAGCGTTTTGACCCCGATGTGACTGTCAATGAAGAGTGTATTATTACTTCATATCAAAATGCATATTACTACACTGATTCTTTTGAGGAAGCGAAAGAGAAAATGAGGTAATTATTTACACATTTTTTTATAAATACATATGTGAATATTATTAGTTTGCTATTTCACATTTTTGTATATTATCGCAATTAATCAAATAACAATAAGGATAATAACTAGAATGAGAATTAATCTGATGTTAACAATTGCATTTGTTTTAATGAGCTCCATGTCTTTGGGGGATGAGAAGGCTCCAATAATGAAGCTGGATGCAGAAGATTACGGGCCATCTTCATTTAGTGATATAGAACTGTTGGTTCACAGGGACTTGAGATTCTTCATTAATGTTTCAGGGCCTTTGCTGACAGCATACAACGTCCATTCGGTGTCCGTTATAACCCATATACACAAAGCGTTGAAGTGCTAAGCAATGCGCAAAAGATAACAGCTCTGGTTCGTGAATTGCGCGGAGATATATGCATTGTTTCTTCAGCGATCAAGAAAATTTCTGCTCAGGATTCTACGCTTGATGTGGAAACAATTGCAAATATGCTGAATACGGGACTTCAGGTATTAATTGCAACACTACATTTATTATTATGTTTCACATATGCACTCATGCTCGTAACCCGGAGGGTAGACAGATATTTCCATTTAACGCTATTTTGGCATACCTCTCTCACTTCTTTATCCATACATCCTGCTACACATATATGCTTTTCGGTTACGGGTATATAGTACACCTTATATCGTCTTTCTTGTGTATGTCTTTCTTTGTGTATGAATCTTTTATTGATCAGATTAGCGATCTGATCAATAAAAGATTTTCTAAAGCGTCCCCTTCTAACAATGCAACTCACTTTTGCATTAGAAATTTGTCTCGTCACCCTCCCGCCATTGATTCCTTTAATATGCCTTAACAGCCGAAGCATATCTTTCACAATTCTCATATTGTCCTCTTTCACATGCCTGTTCCCCTTTTTTCCCGTTAACGTTTATTTCAATTACTGTCTTATTTTGTTCTCTTTCGCTTTCACACTTCATCTTATCTACGTTCATCTACTACATACCTTCACCTTATTGTATCATTTATTACATTAATCATAAATTACGTAAGCAAGATCTGGTCGTCGGCGTACAAGAGACGTTTTACAGTTAACTCACCCATTCTTGATCCACATTCTTCATCTTTCAAAGCTTTCAAACAATAATCCTTAAAGAGTTCGAACGGCCTCACTGAACTACATAACTTATCTTACATCTTTATTCATATTTTTACTTCGAATATAAAAACAATATCGATGTCCGTTTACTAGATTCTAAATGTGACAGTGTAGGACTATTGTCAAAGGTTTAAAAATAATTAGGCCCTTTATAAACATTTTTTCCTATGAACGTGTTATTTTTATATCGACTTTGATATACAAAGCCCCAAATTTTAAACCAAAACATTACTTAATATTGTAACCGAAAACATTTAAATTAATTGTTTTTGTCAACCTTGGTAAAATCTATTATTGATCTATGTAAAGTTACGACCTTCACCATCAATTCAAAAGATTAAACATGCATCTTGTTTGTTTGATTTCGGTAAGAAACGTTTCTTACGCCACTGTTTGATAATATGTCTAGCACGTTACTTCATGGACGTAAATAAACCTGAAATGGTTATATCGGCATAATTTTTTTTGTTTGTGACATTTTTTCACATTATGTAGGCTTTTTCTAATTAATTCAGCTTTCGTCAATATGTTAAGGCATAAAAATAAGTTCACACCTAGATATGATCTCCGGTTTTTTTTATATCTTATCCGAAAATATTATTCTTCTTAACGTGTTATTTGCACGGCAAAAGTTTTCATACCATCAAGTGCTGATTATTCATTGATCTGGCCAGACTACATCATGATATGGGCAGCGAGTTTTTTCTGTATTATGAAATACAACCATTTAGCGAAATGGTCGACAACATCTTGAAGTTATGAATTCCATTAAGTGGCCACTACCCATACATATTTATACAGAAATCGACGGTTAGCCCGACACGCTTAGTGTCTGTATTAATCAATAGAACTTTTAGATGTTTGTAGAAAAATTTGAATTATACTATTTTCTTTAAAATAAAACGCTGCAGCGGTCAAAAATTTATTCTCTTTCCCTTAGAGAGAGATCAGGTTCAACCAAGTAAATCAATTTTAGATTACAGTTGTCAAATTTTCGTCAATTTTTACTGACTGTCTAATAACCGAGATTTCTGACTGCGATATTCAAATGTCGGTTGCCTTCACTAACCGTTCCGATTTCGAGAGCACCATGTGACGTAATCGTCGATGTCTATTAATAAATTTATCGGCAATGACTAACGATGTGAGCGCAAATTTAGCGATTGGATAGTTCAATCATAAACAATTAATGCTGTGCGATTTAATATCACATTCTTACTAGCATAGTTAAACACACATTCGCATTCATTCGGAATTCCCAATTCAAAACATTTCCTTTGAAATGGACGGGATTAACTTTATAGTACAAATGTTTCCCTTATCACAGGATTACGTTAGAATGCAATTCCTGAAAGAATTTTTTTCTGTTTTTTTTTTTAGTAGTAAATGTAAATGATTTTTATGTCAGTATGAAGACTGCTGTTATGAGAATACATTATAGTAACTATATTTATTAATTATATTTATACATGTTTTAAATAGCAGTAGAGTTTCATAAGTATATTTATAAGTGTAGTATTTTCATAAGTGATATTAAGGCAAAATTTAATGATTATTTTATATTTTAAAATTAATGCTATATACACGAAAATAACTCTATGTCTTTCTTTGTCCGTGCTTAACATTCTCTCTCTTTATCTCACTGTATCTCTCTTTGTTTATGATGATTTCACTTCAAAATTTTTTGACGAATTATGGTTTAGAAACGATCTACCATTGCAACAATACAACTTGATAGAAGTAAAACAGGGGCAGAAAGATTCTATGGATAACCCAATAATATTCGAAAGTTACGAATATGAAGAGTCTTTGTATTTTGAAAGTAATTATTAAAATAAAAATAACTTTAATAAAATGGAATAAAATAACATTTAAGTTTACTTTACTGTAATAATGGTATATACACTTGTCACGCCCAAAACTTAGTGTATTGTGTAGGTTTACGTATAACCTTAACCATATAACTGTAAAAGCGAAGTACATTATGAAGAAAATGGGATTAGTTATTTACTAGAAGGGTTGTAAAATATTAAAAGAAACCAAAACAGTAATAAATTCTTTCTCACTTGCAAATGAACTGCAGCTTGCTTAAGATCTACGTGCATTAATTTATCATTCAATATTTCATTCAGGTCAACGAAAGAAGTCCGCAAAGTACATCTGGAGGGAGTTCACCGAACTCTGAGCATGGCAATTCTTACAAAACTGAATCATTGAAATAAATATCATCATATTAATAATAAACAAGTCCTTTTGATGTTATGCGTAATACATATTTTATAAACACTCTCTAGTCATTAAAATTGATCATCATTTATCCTTGACATTAATAAAAATACGTAGTATAAAATAAAAAATAAAAACAAGTATGATATAGATTCTGCTGTAATTAAATATCGTATTCTTTTGCGCTTTATCTCTGATAGCATAGTTTTTTAAGCTGTAGGTGCTAGTATAGTTATTTTTGCTACTAATAAATATGCTTGTAGTCATTTAAAACATTTTATTTGTTGTTTGTTTGACCAACAACAAAATATAACAGATGAATAAAGTGTTAATTATCTAGGAAATATCGAAACGTTTAATTCGACTTACATTCATTATGAGAAGTTGAAGGGTAATTGTACAACGCGTATAAGGTCTAATTATATTATTTTCAAATCGTGCAATGGTAATTTTTTTGTTGTTAAAATGTTTATTGGAAAAAAATGTATACGTTTTTAATAGATGATGAACATAGCTTGTATCCTATATTACTGTATCTTATTGTACTGTATATTATACTTAATAAAATGAAATAAAATATGTTTGGTTAGTTATAGCTCTTGCATAGCTCTTTGGCGCGATCGTATTAATCAATAGACAGCCCGCCAACCAACCAAATACCAA
>DWLR01003271.1:0-13801 GCA_018246295.1 Papilio alexanor hazarajatica | reverse complement strand
GTCCTAACACATTTAAAAGTAACATCCTATTGGTTATTGTTTCTCCATCAACGTCTCAAGGCGTACAAAACATTCAAACAATTGTCTCTTTTAAAGTGGAATACTGCCAAGGAAGTTGACTGTACATGGGAATATTTAAGGCAAGAGAAGTGTCAGAGCTAAGAAAAATATCCTGGCTAAACAACCAGTAAACAACATCAATCAACAAGGCTTGGAAATAGCACCTTTGCTTTTCAGAGATACAGTGTTAAGAGTGCAGATTACCTAAATTATTGCCTACTAAAGAAGATGGCACAAGAAGAAAAGAATAATAGTGCTTGATCACCTTATTCTCTAGAGTTATTTGATCACTTTATTCCATATATCAAATATATATTGTTTCTAATTAATATTTGGATTGATTATTAGAATTTTTAAACAATTAGTCTACATATTAGAAAACTAAATAACAACAAAGGTCCAGGACAACAGGTTTAAGCAAGGCAAAACTTTCTGTGTACTCTTGATAAGCCATTGCAATTACATCCTTCTAAATCTCTATCCTTCAAGCAAGAGTCTCTTAGTTTGAACTATACAGGCTACAAGAAAAACATATACATATACATCGAGATAAACATATACAATATTTCCTATTAATGTTAGTGTATATAGTGTGTGTATAGTGTAATGGAGGGTGAGAGAGTGGAGTTTGAGGGACCCATAACTTGAAGCAATGCAGAATCCATAACAAGATAGATTGTGAACCCCACCCCCTGTATTTGAAAAAAATTTTAAAATGGTTCAAAGTTAGGTTGATAGTTCAAATGCTAAATCCCCTCCCCCATCCTTCACAATACCAATATTGCACATATAAGTCACACTCCATATTTGAGAAGTAAAAGTGATATAAATTATTAATCAACTTACCAGCCACAATTCCTTTCTGTATTCTGTAAGTTGTAATATCTACAATGGGCCTGATTTTATTCAGCCTTTCCTTCAATGCAATAAACTGAGAGTGTATAACATTGTAAGGTGCATTCTGTAAAGCTTTTATCCAGTGTGTACGTTCTGATTCATTAAAGGCAGCTATTCTATACCATAGCCCATTATCCCAAACTGAAATTTTTTTCTAAATATGAATAAATAGGAAATAGGAATTACATATTTTCTACATTTTTAATTACACTTAATATATATAATGTAATAATGACATTATAACTCCAAAACATCAATTTTACAGTATGAGATATTTTAAAATTTATTATTTAATAAACTTAGAAATGCCCACAATATTAAGGGAACTGAATCATATTGATAAACAAACCGAGTGGATTAATTGTTTATATTTTATCTATTATTACAAAACAATTGGGCTTATTGCAGAAATGTTATTTAATGAAAGTTTTATTGAAAATGTTTTTATATGGTTATGTTTTTGAATTTGACGAATTTAGAATTATTGGGTAAATCCTATTAAAATAATTAGACAACAATTATTCATAAATAGTTAAGATATTACATCCCAATTAATAATAAGATGGGTCATTCATCCTTTCTTGATGGATTGTATTAAACATAATTTTAAAATCACATTGTTTTAACAAAACGAAATACTAACTCAAATTGAAGAAACCGAAAAATAGATAAATATTTAGTTACCAATCTGAAATGGCCAATGTCCATTATCATCTTGATTTTGTTCTTTGATTTTATGGTTCCCCAGCACTATAACACCCATTGGTTCATACCAAGGCTCAGGGCCTTTCAAATAAAAGAGTAGATTACCAATAAGGCGGAACCATCGAACTGTGGAACCTGTAATCGTATATCAATGAATTCACATATTAACATTATATGTATAACAATCTTAATTTCAAATTCAAATAGAATTCAATTAAAATATATTTATAGTGTGTATGAATACAAAAACTATTAAAGAAAAAAAATTACACTAACCATCAGACCTTCGGAAAAATCCATCCTGCTTTTCTTTTAAAACTAGTACTCCTTCACGTTCAAAATTTTGCGAAGTTTGAGAAGCCAGTGCAGCTAATTCGTGCTTATTGTATCTCATATTTATACACTTACATCATTTAATTATACTTATCACATACAAGATACAAAAAACAAGGTTACTTGGGACCGCCCTGGTATCAAAATTAAGAAATAATTCCTATTTTTCTTAAAGCAAAGTTTGACATAGAGAGGAAAACTTTGTTGTATTTATTTAATTATTAATAATCAACAAATAATCATTGTTCTCGTCATTGCTATATACCTTATTATTATATTATTTGCAAACTAATTTTCGTATCATTTTGCGATCATTTATAAACTAAAACCACAAACAAGCCATCGACTTATTGATGAACTGAACTGAAGATTAACTATTTAGGTTACCATATAGCAACCATATAGGTTTAGAAGTACAAAGTGGGCATTGTGAAATACAATTAAATTAATAAATATGCAGTGGTTATTCAATTAATATTTAATTTCATAAAAACTATATAATATTGTTATAACTTGCAAGAGATATGAGGATTCTTGTATTTTATTAAGTTTAGAATCGTAATTGGTACATCTTTTAAATACACGCGACGGCATTTTTATTATTGCTGAATATTTCATACCACAAAAAACAAAACGGGTCTTAATTTTGTGCCCGTTAACAACACATTTGTTGTCATGTCCCTCAATGAACATTCTAAACATATCCATTATACATATCACAAGACATCGTCTTGTAATAATCTCATGGTTATGAAGATCAACAACGCATCTGCGATTGCTCTGTTATTGTAGATATCAATGGGCGTCGGATCACTTAATATTAGGCGTCCCACAGCTCGTTTGCTTCCTTATTAGCCACGGGAGTAGCCAAGTTTCTGGGTCGCGGGAATTGCGAAGTCAAAGTAATAAATGAAAAAAGAAAAAACATTTTTTTTTGGAAACATTTCATGGCAATAAAATTAAAAAATATTATTAAGGGGTAGTAGAGTCTGTAATGGATCAATTCAGTGTACTTGGGTAATTTTAGGAATAATAGAAATAGAAATTTGGCAGCACCATTACTTATTACACACTTAAAACATTACTTACTTGAAACATTATTTGATACTTGGTTATTATTTAAGCAAGTGTGATAAATTTTTTTAAGTTATATTGCTATTCACACATTTGGGGAAAATGATGAATGATTTTTTAGGACATTATTATTAGTTGATAAATCCAAAGAGAATAAAAGTAATTAAATCCAAAATAAATTATTGTTCAGTATTGTGTCAAACATCAATAATATGTCCAAACGAAACGTCTTAATAAAAACTTCTTAGGTTCTTATTTTTTTATTGTACGAATTAAACATAAATTAATATACATAAAAATAGGACATATACACGCAAATATACAACTATATGTTGTCGGCGTCCTCGCACGTCTTCAAAAGATCGCTATCAGAAAAATCAGGCAAACAAAATGTGGGGACTATACTGAACTAGAAAGTAGAGCGTTGTTATGTTTTGCCAGACGTGCCTTCATAAATAAACTCTACTGTAGCGAGAGCCCATATGCCATCATATAAACCTAAATGTAGGTAATTTTTTAAAATTATCTGTTAGTAGAAATGTGATATAAAAATGTATTTCTTAACCATATCAATCGGGAATTTTATTTTTTTACTTTAATAATTTATTGCTACCAATTATAATTTGTAGGAAAAAAATTATTAGGACATGATATGGTAACCCTACACCTACACCTCTTTATCGTTATTCTCGATTACTCTGCATTGCTCTGTCATTTTCGTTCGTGGGCTGCTGGTGGCAGATGTGGACGTTGCGGGAGCCGATTCGTATTTAATTATCGATAAATATAGAAAATGGACACGAGAAAATTAGCGGAAATATTGAGGGCAACTATTGACCCTAACCAAAGGCAGCAAGCTGAAGATCAACTTACACAGGTAATTTCAAGTTATCATCCACATGTTCAGTATATTTATAACACAACCAAATTCAATAGCTTGTCTGAGTGAAGCGACATCCTTTGTGTTCCTTCATTTAGACAAGCTACTGAATCTGTGACTATAATACCTCGTGTATCCGTATAAATAACATGCGGCGTTGGTGTGGTTAGGGATTTGGCGTGTTTTTGCACTATGTTATCTTTTTATTTAAGTAATAAAATTTGATTACATGCTTTAAATATGAAATATTGATTTAGAAACAATGTTTATATTTCTATAGCTAAGCCATATGTCTAACGAAACGCCACGAATATAAGTGGTAAAATTATTGACCGAGGAATGAATCGCTAAGTAAACTGTAAATAAAGCTAGCTATAGTAAGTTATTGAGCGACTTACTACTCCGCTAAATTGTAGTTTTAATGTCAAATCTAAAATTAAATATACATAGTACAAATGAAGATGCATTTAGAGGCCCTGTTCTTCCTCTGACTCCTAAATGCAATGCAATGGATCTAAAAATCGTTATCACCATTATACAGATAATTTATTCCTGATTTTTTATATGTATAGTACATATAAACAATGTAGTTTATGGTTTAGTTTTATTTATGGTACATTTTAATTTAGACACACATGAATAAACATCGTATTTCATAACCTCCAATTATCTGGCTTATGTAGGCTAAACCATGGGAAATACACAAAAATTGTAAAAGACTTGTAAAAACTTGCTAGTGGCATTATCTCTATCTTCTATGGTTGTCTCACTATCAACTATTTTTTCCTAAAAAAAAATGTAATGTAACTTGAACATTTCTGTTTGTTTTCTGTATGTTCAACAGTTTTCTGTATCATTTAGTACACAATTTTATGATTAATATTATTAAAGTTTGTAAGCTTTCAGAGAACTTTTACATATATTAAGCTTTTAAAGATAAACATTTTGGACCCAGGCATATCCTAAAATTGTATCCAAGTCAAGTCAAACAGCTAGTAGTGTAGAATACCTAACTCATTGGTGGGTAGGGGCAATTGAGAACAGGGTGCCCTTGGTAGTTAGTCTAGATATAGCAAAAGCTTTCCCTTTCAAGTTGTCTTCCTATAGATAACCTGATAAATTATATAACTGGATTTATAGCTTTCTCTCAAGAAAGACAGTCCACTTAAAGTGTCCAGTCCAGTGTTACTTAAACCCAAAACATAAATGTGGAGCCCCACAAGGTTATGCACTCTTTTTCTTTTGCATATCAGTGTTGCTATGCGGATGATAACACTGGTAAAGCAATGGCCACCAACAGCACTAATGCTGTTCAGGCTATGAGGACTGAAATAAACTTATATTTGAACTCCTTCATTTTACCCCAAATAGACAGTTTTACACTTTTATTGCTAAAACATCCCTTAGTGGTAGTGTGGTAGCTACAAATATATATTGTTTTTACAATTTTCATATTTCATAATATATCTTTTTATTATTCAATCAAATGAAGAAAACTGAACAATACAATGTGGTTGTTTAAATGTAATGATTGTATGCAGTACTAGAGTTCAATTTTATTACAATATCATAAGTAAATAAGGTTTAATATGAGTACATCACTTCATTGCATATAAGAACTATTTTTACTTTTGTTCTCAGTCAGCAAATCAAAAATAAGCTGAACAAGACACACACAGTGAAAAACAAAGTTCTCATTTGGTTCACAAAAGTCTTTATTTCAAAAACATTTATGTGTGAATTTCAAATCTCTTTTAGAGTTGTCCAATATAACAATATGTTTATCAATTTTTTTCACAAAAGTAACATTTACATGTGAATGCAGAACCAACTTTGCAATAGAAAGATTATTCAGTGACCTGACTAAATGTTATATGTGATTTAAAAAAAATGAAATATAATATGATGTTTTTTTTTTATTAAAACTTGACATGTTGATATTTTCCAGATACACAAAATTATTGGATTTACACCATCGCTGCTACAAGTTGTCATGTCAAATGATGTACAAATTCCAGTGCGTCAAGCTGGTGTTGTATTCCTAAAGAACTTGATAACGTCAGTATGGCAGGAAAAGGAGGCTGAAGATGGTGAACCAATACCATTTAGTATTCATGAGCAGGACAGAGCCATGATTCGAGACATGATTGTCGATGCTATAATCCAAGCACCAGACATAATAAGAGTGCAATTGTGTCTTTGTTTAAAGACCATAATTAGACATGATTTTCCAAACCGATGGACACAAGTGGTGGACAAGATCCATATCTATTTACAAAATCCTGAAGCTAGTGGTTGGATGGGAGCTCTTCTGTGTCTCTACCAACTCATCAAGTGCTATGAATATCACATAGCAGATAAGAGGGTGCCGCTCATTGAGGCTATGAATTTGTTGTTACCAATGATGTATAATTTAGTAGTGAATCTCCAGCCTGATCAATCAGCAGATTCTGTTCTAATTCAAAAACAAATACTTAAATGTTTCTATTGTCTGATCAAGGTATGTTAAATTAACTTAATGTTTTTATTAGTGTAATTATGACAAATATACTTACAACTTAATTATCTATGCTAATGTATTTGCATTTTAAAATAATTAATGAAAGTAATAAGTATAATATCATCCAATGTTCCAGGAAAATCTTATCCATTACAACCATACTTAATGTGCAACATATACTAATTACTGCATCTTGTTTATCTTTTAGTATTTGTTACCATTAGATTTAATAACAAAAGAGGTCTTTACAAAATGGATGGAAGTATTTAGAGCTATAATGGAGCGACCAGTGCCCGAACATACTTTACAAGTTGATGAAGAAGAGCGTCTAGAATTACCATGGTGGAAATGTAAAAAGTGGGCAGTTCATACCTTATACAGGATTTTCGAAAGGTATGTATGATGTAATAGTAACATTAATGGTTATATTTATGGAGCAAATTGCACCAACACACTTATTAATAAAATTGTAAATTGTTAAACAAATCATTATACAAATGTTATAATTGTCTAGGCAAAAAGTAAGAAAGTTGTACCTACTGTTGAAATATATTTGTTACAGATGTAATATATCTCATTACATGAATATATTATAATTTTCTTGAGTTTATACAAAGTAAAAAGTCTTTCAACATTTTGTAACAATCAGAGAAACATTTTGAAAGAAATATTACAATGTTTCTGATGATTTTAACTCAAATAATTAATTTGTTACAACAAACAATAAGCATTAACAAGTTAACTGAAAATTGTTGACTATACTACTTTCAAAACTCCTTAGGAAAGGTTGGATTCCCGCCACTGTGCAAACTCTAGTATTAATTAAATTATTTTAAAAAATTGAAAATACTCTGTGTAAGGAGTGTCTACCCTTTGAATCTTTTGGTACTGTTTATAAACAAGAAATAAATATTTTAATTTATTTTGCAGATATGGAAGCCCTGTCAATGTCCGTGATGAATATGTCCAATTTGCAGAATGGTATCTTAACACTTTCACCAGTGGAATTTTAGAAGTGTTGCTTAGAGTACTAGATCAATACCGGAACAAGATATATGTTTCCCCTCGTGTTCTACAACTTACAATTAGCTACATTGATCAGTGGTATGTTAATTTCTTAGTCAAGTGATTACTGTTGTATTATTTTTGCCTTATACTAACCACATTTGTATTTTTATGACATAGTGTAAGTCATTCCCATTCATGGAAATTGCTTAAGCCACATATGTTTGCAATCATCCAAGATGTCATATTCCCACTGATGTCTTATTCTGAAGCAGATGAAGAATTGTGGAATACTGATCCTCATGAATACATACGGCTTAAGTTTGGTAAGTGAAGCATGTTATAAAACAAAAGTTTTCTGATCAATGTAATAAATACTGCTAAACAATGGGTAAAAATACTTCAGTTATATGTATTTTTTAGATATATTTGAAGACTTCCTGTCACCCGTGTCTGCTGCCCAGACCTTACTGGTATCCTGTAGCAAGAAACGTAAGGACATGCTAGAGCGTACAATGCATCTTTGTATGCAAGTGTTAACAAGTCAAAACGGTGAATATGGCCCAAGACAGCGTGATGGAGCATTGCATATGGTGGGCACACTAAATGATATCTTGACTAAAAAGAAGTTCTACAAAGAAGATATTGATTCACTTTTAAGTCAGTATGTGTTCCCTGAATTCCGTAATCCTTTGGGATACATGCGTGCAAGAGCCTGTTGGGTTCTTCATTGTTTTGCAAATGTTCCCTTCAAGAGTGAACCACTATTAATTGAGGCTGTTCACCTAACAGTCAATGCTTTGCTCACCGACACTGAACTTCCGGTTAAGGTCGAGGCAGCTATTGCCCTTCAAATGTTACTAGTATTGCAAGATAAAGTTCAGAAGTATCTGGAGCCCCAAGTTAAAGCTGTTACCACAGAACTTCTTAAGGTTATACGTGAAACTGAGAATGATAACATCGCAAATGCACTTCAAAAGATTGTGCCGCTATATACTGAACAGTTGATGCCAATGGCATTTGAAATTACTGATCACCTTGCCACAACCTTTAGCAAAGTTGTCCAAACTGATTCTGGGACAGATGAGAAGGCCATCACGGCTATGGGTCTTTTAAATACCATGGAAACTGTTCTGAATGTAATGGAAAACAATCCCAAGATTATGGCACAGTTAGAAAAAACTGTCCTTCGTGTGGTTGGATATATTCTTCAAGGAAATTTTATAGGTAATGCCATTATAAACATATATGTATAAACTGTAACATTTAAGATCAATTCTAATGGTTTCATGATGTTTTAGAATATTATGAAGAAGCCATGACGCTCCTGTGCAATTTAACTGCAAAATCCATTTCTGAGGATATGTGGAAAGTTCTGGAACTATTGTATCAAGTATTTGAAAAGGAAGGGTTTGACTACTTTGGTGATATGATGCCGGTGCTCCATAACTATATAACTGTGGATACAAATGCATTTTTATCAAATGAAAATCACATACTTGCAATGTTCAACATGGCCAAAGCAGTAAGTTTATAGAGAATATTTTTATTTATTTTATCTATCACCATACTGTACAGTTTTTCTTTTATAAAACATATAAGCTTTTTTTACAATTGAGATAAATATATATGTCCAAATTTCAAAACACCTATTAGTTTGGTCTAAAGTCTCACACTTTTTTAGCTATGCCTGTCAATATATATATTTTTACTAGCGATTCGTCCCGGCTCTATTATGTTATTCTGTGCTGAGCATATTAGATATACCAAATATTTTGTTCTGACATCACATACTGGCCTCTACGGCTTTGTCAAAAATCAACGTCATTATTTTACAAGCCAATTTATAGATAAGCTTAATAAATTATCGTAAACCTTCCTACTTAATACCAGTCTATTATTGAAAACTATAAAAATCGAAAAACAGTAGGGACTTAGTTTTATATTATGAAAACGACAGTGCCCGGCCTGCGAACCACGCCCTGTTTTCGCTTCAGCTGTTGATTTTTCAGTTGTGTGTAATTTTAATTATTTTTATACATTTTCTGAACTACTTGTCAAAATGCTATAGTGTAAATGACAATTATAATCTACATTTAATGTTCTAGATACCTTTACCAACATATTTGGATAAGGATTAGTACTGTATTCCAAAAAAAGCCTTTATATATAATGTACGATTTTTAATTATTTTGTTTAGAACATTAATATAAATGCATTTATGCTTCTTTGAAAATATTAGTCATAAAAACAGATAGCAGATTTAATATTTTTTTAATATTAGATAGTGGGTATAATATATATCTGGTAATTATTCTATACAGTAAGGATGTTCAACTTTTACAACCAAGGGAAAAAAAATGGCATAATGGGTACAAGCAAGGGGCAAATATGCTAAGTGTTAAAGCTTGTATCCTCTAACTACAATATAAACAAAAGACCAACAAAATAAAGGTGACCCTTCAGACCGTCTTCAATTGTGTGTTTTTCTTTTTTGCATTCAATAGATGATACATGATAAGTACACTTAAAATAGATGCATTTAACATTAAGGCACTAGATTTGTCGAGATTTGGTACTGATTTTTATTATTTTTTGTGGAATTCAATAAACACTATTCCAATGTCAACTTCATGTTGCGTAGGCGAAAGTTGCCTAAAGATATATAGGTAGATGCTTGTTGAAATTGATTATATGCAGTGAATCAGCTGTGCGCATATAATATTTTATATACATAGTTAAATAATTTGTGGAATATGTTGAGAAACAATTGTATTAGTTGCCAATGTTTTGCTTAGCGTTGCCTTTATTTAGAGCAGATGGGGAAATAGATTGGAATCCTTTCTTTATTCTTATCTCCTTCCCCCTTTGATCTCTTCTTGATATTACACCATAATTTTACATTGAGGTCATATTACTAATCTGGTTGAACAGGCTCCTTCATGTATAAATTGTTGCAACTATTTTAACAGTTGATACAATGAACATTCATGTATCTTTTTCTGTCTTATGGGTTCTATCTTATTGCGGAGCGAAATCGATACTGTGTTTTTAATTGCTCAGCAATTTTATATAGCTATCATGCTAAGCACCAGATTTGGCATTAAGTTATACTTTAAATTAAGGTGGTTCATTCAACGTTAAAAGTATTCACAAGAGAGCACGCAATTGCTCATTGTCGTTTCAGCCTGTGGATGTAGGCCTCCCCCATTGATCACCACAAAGATCGGTTCCTTCCTCGTCATTTGCACTCCGGTAACCTTGAACTGATCATCAGTCCGTGTGAGAAGAAACCTACGCTGCGTCGACTTATACATTTCAAAACATTTTAGAATGTAAATATGTTTAAATGGTGATACAACACTGATCCATATTAACGAAGTAATTGTTTGTTTGTTGAAAGGCAGTGTTTTATTTTTTTAGTCTTTAAATTTTTACAGTGAATGGACCATTTTAATATGTATTATGAATATAAATTTTAATTATAACATTAAAAAGTTTGAAAATTACTATATAAAATTGGGGTTATTATTTTACAGGTACTGAATTCTGATGCAGAAGATGAGTGTGAGACTTATGCAGCTAAATTGCTAGAGGTGATGGTACTTCAATGCTCTGGCAAAATAGATAACTGCCTTCCATCCTTTGTTGAACTTGTTCTAAACAGATTGACCAGAAAAATTAAGACATCTGAGCTACGGACAATGTTGCTACAGGTAATAATATATTGTTTTAACTTATATAAATAAATCTAAAAAAATACATTTTCAGAAATTTAATGGACAGTTTTTCTGATTTAGGTTTTGATAGCCATCCTGTATTGCAACCCACATCTGTTATTCTCAATCCTCAACAAGTTGCAAGAATCTGTACCGAATGCTTCAATAACCCAGCATTTCTTAAAACAATGGCTACAAGACACTGACTGCTTTTTGGGGTGAGTTAAAAGATCTTACAATTGAACATTTAATTTATACCCTGGTTTTCAAATAAAAACGTTATGTAATGTCGAATGTTCTTTATGTTTTTAAGTTCATGAATATAAATCAGTGGAAAACTCATTACGAAAATAATACGATGTTTCGTTTCTTTTGCATCACCTTGGCGGATACATGTGTGAATTATATTTACATATGATTAATGTATTCAATGCGGCAGATTGTGTACACAGTGTCCCAATATATTAATCTTAAAAATAAATAATAAAATTACATTGGTCGTTTTTGTTATTTGTAGTTAAATAATAATTTTTTGTTTTGTAAATGATTTTAAACTGGACAATTATGTATACAAATTAAAATATGTTTTATAGCTCTTATTTTATTTGGATTTTAAATAGTACTGAGTGTGCTACTCAGTTGATGTTATCTTGCATGAACAGCTTATCTGCTATTAATGAGCTCAGCTAACTTTTTTTAAATATTTGTTTTGATTTATTGTAAATTAAATAAACGTTATTTTCGACAGTCTCCATGATAGAAAATTATCTGTACTTGGCATCTGTACCTTACTTGAAATGGGACCACAACGGCCAAATATTGATGAACTTGTGCCAAAGATATTGCCGTCTTGCTTAGTACTGTTTGAAGGTTTGAAACATGCATATGAAGCTAAAGCCGAAGCGGATGAAGACTCTTCTTCAGAGGAAGATGATGATGAGGATGATGTAGGAGGTATGATTTGTATTTGCAAGAAATAATTCTTTTTATATTATTTGTATAAATAAATTCGTAGGTAATGGGTCAATGTTTTAACTATGAACTTTTTGTTTTTTACAGAAGTGCTTTCCAGTGACGAAGATGATATTGAAGAAATGAATAATGAGTATTTAGAAAATTTGGCAAGGATGGCAGTTAAAAACAGTGCTGAGCAAAATATTAACATAACAGCCAAACTAGAAGAATGTGACAGTGATACTGTAAGTAAAGGAGCAACTATTTGTCACTAAAGAAACAATGAATACAATATAAAAAAAGTTATTTTATAATATATTGAAAGTGTTTTTTGTCCTTTATATTGATGCTTGATTTTTTGTTTGGTATTTGATTTTTTTTGGCCCTGATGTTGTTTTGTAGAACCTTTATTGCTGTTACAGTATACAGTATTTTGAAATTGTGGGTTGTTCGATTTTCTTCTTTCACTTTTTAACAATTAATCTTGGTTGTTTATTACTTGTGTAGTATTTGTTCATTCATGACGCTTCTTTTTTACTTTTGTTTAGCACACAATAGGCTAATTGTTGATACTTGGTAATTCTTTCACTCCCTGTAGTATAATAGCAAATCTGAATGACTTTCTACGCAGCAAAGCAAGATTCACTCGTGGCCTATGACTTTAAAAATATAATTGTCTATAGAATAAATGGGTGGACGTGTCAAGATATTTCATGAAAATGTACAAACAGAACCTTCATCTTGAAAGAGAGAACATAAGAAAATGAAGAAAATAAGTTTTTACGGAGTATATGAAAAATGAATTGTCAAGAGTCAACCAGACACCTCTAAAAATACATATTTTAATTTAAAAAAAATGTTTGAAAAAAGCAGAGGATGAAACTGAAAAGTGCATGAGTAGAAAAAATGCTTAACTTTGAGAAGATCACATATAGTTTTTATGTCAATACTATTGGAATATATCTAACATAGAGTTGTAAATTTTAACATAATAATGAGACTTTGGTTACAGGATTTATATGTAGATTATTTAATCACACATTTATGTGGACATGAATTTTATGGAGGTGTAAACCTAATGTTAGGAAAATAAAAACATTTAAGTGAAACTTTAAATGGTTGTGTTGTTAGATCCTGCGTTTCTCAGAGAAAGCTATTGAATTTTATTATTGTAGTTTTTTTGCAGAAAAAAAAATGTATTAATTATTGAAGATATTTTTTTTAAAACTAATGGTGTTATTTAAAGTGCTGTGTAGCCAGGTATGTGAAAGTATGTGATTTGTAAACAGACAGATAACAATATACCTGTTGTTTAATTCGCTGATAAACGCTCTTTATGAACTTACATAATCTTTTTAATAGGAAATTATCACTATTTGTATTTTTTTACAACATTGAAATTCACAGCATGGATCGCCAGATATTTCAATATATTATGTTTACCTTTAAATTCATATAGCCATGTTTTAATTATGTGTAAGGAAACAAGGAATCATATATATTAAGGAAAAAGAAGCCATTGGGATGAACACGAAATAGCCACTAAAAACAGGATGTACAAATTTACGCAAATCTAGAATAGTTAAACTCTACGTAATGCTAAAACACGACAAGACCAGACAGACAATTTACAAATGTGAGATGTGCTTATGCTCTGATATCCAAGAGAATAAT
>DWLR01003270.1:0-13803 GCA_018246295.1 Papilio alexanor hazarajatica | reverse complement strand
ATATATATATATATATATATATATATATAAGATTGGTTTCAAAACGTGATTAATGTCGAAATTAGTATCGTTAAAAATTATTGTACTCATATTTTTAATTAAGTTTTAATTATTTATTTTTATTTAATTTAGAAAATGTTAATCCACAATAGAATATGTAACATATGTTTATCTATTAAATATTTTTGAAAGACATCGTGATATTGATGACTTCAATACGCGTACAATATGTTTCATTAGCAGAATATTCTTAAATTTCCTTAGGAAGTTTTTATAATACGAAATCCTAGACATTCAAGTTACTGTGTTCATTACATTACATTCAAGCTAGTGTGTTTAGTGAATTACTTAAGATGTCCCTATAATATTTACCATTTCACATTTTTTTTAAATAATGTTGGTATATTTTTTTTCTTTTTTTCGTCTTGCACGGCTGATGATGTTAATTTATGATGCTAATTTAAAAAAATGCATAATGTATGTGCTATCTGACTATCCAGAAGTTTATATTTGGAAGCTGACATACACTTTCATCCCGCACTACGTGTCTATCTTATCGTGTTTAACACTCAATCTTCTCCCTGCCCTTTTCCCACTTGCGTAGGGTCGCCGCAGTATGTACTACTCTTCCATGTATCCTGGATTCTAATGTAGTCCACACTGCAACTGGTTTTGGCTATAGTTTTACGGCCGGCTGCCTGCCTGACGCCAACCCTCCTTGGGTATATATACTTATAGACGGTATTTAATATGACATTATAAAATAGAACAATATACACTAAATTTGAATTGAATTGATTGGATTTATTCTGCACGAAGTTAGGGGTTCTACTGCAGCCTGCGCTCGAAGTTCAAGTGCTGTAACATATTGATTTGTTTCAACAGCACAGAAGATGTAAGCAGCCCAACATTACACTCGGGTTCACTGGGTATTCCACTCGTGTTTAACACTCAATGAATATTATAAAAAAAGTAATAAATCCCCATCCTATGTTATATAAGCTGTGACCTGTGGACCGCTTCTGAGTTAACGCGTGGTGATTGCATTTGGCACAAAGTTGTTTTAACCACCAGTTGCTGTAAAACATCAATCAAACTAGAAAGTTTTAATTCGTTTGCTAATAACTAACAACACGAAATAAATATACGTTTCTATTCCTCGAATTGAATAAGCATCAATAACAATATGATTTTAATTAAAAAAAAAATTGAAAGGTTAAAGGTTAAAGGTTAATCTGTAAAATTTAAGTATATGACAGTATACTTATTCATTCTATGCATTATTTAAAGTTCTCTAGTCTATGACGCGTCATTTTTGGTAAAGGTAATAGTGTATAATAAAAAGTTTCCTGGCAATATTACAGAAGATATTCTATCAATATATGCAAATAATCCATAGATAAATGTTCTCTCGTTATGTATTGTTTTCTCAACTAGGTGGCGTTGTTCTCTGTCCCAAAATAAATGATTATGATCGTCCTGGTCAGAACTAAGTTATGAAAAATGTTCTGTCATCGGCCCTTCATAAGTATGCAAAGTTTCAATTTAACCTGATCTTTTGAAGTGGACTTAAATCATGCTCATAAGAGTCCATTACTTACATGAAGATAGTTTAATCGTGAGTTTAATGAAAAATAAAAACTTCTGTTACTACATTAAATGTAGACAATGTTTGATATCTAGACAGAATTATTAAAATTGCTTCAATAGTTACAGAATGTAACTATTACAAATAAATGAAGCTTAACGCTGTAAAATATAAGTACGTATAAAATGGTGAAATGTTAGTTCAGCGTGTCTTCTACCTTTATCGCAATGTCTCTAGCAAAATGTATCCTTTATGAAATGCCATACAAAATGCAAGTTCGAAGGTCAAATCGCTCATTAGTCCCTGCAACTGTCACGAAATGCATTGAACATAAGTAACAAATATTGACACTATTTATATAGAATTCATATCAATAGGATTAAGCAATTCCGATCTCAGTAGTCAATGAACTCAGAGTATTAAAAAACTCATAATCTCATCAAAAGAAATGTTTATATTCATACCATTTCCACCCTCATCTAGTAGACTCCCGTAACGTTGACTAAATCATTCCATAATATTTTACCAATAAAATTTAATAAACAAACAAAAATTCATACTACCCGTTAAAAAACTAGCGAGATATTTACCTTAGTATATGATCAAGTGATATAGTTAAATAATTAACTTAGCATTTTAATAATAAGGGTCAAAATGTCTTAAATGGAGTGACAACATATTATATTTATATAGAGCAGACGACAGCACAGCTCTCAAAGTCTGCAAAAACATTCAACTGGGCGTCGTTAGGCGAGCGGAGATGCATTTATTTATGAAATGTAAATCCATCTGATTGTAATAACAAAACCGCAAGCCACTGCTCTCTATATTAAGATGTAAGATTTGCATACTGTATACGATTGTCGGGCGACGTGTGACTTGCCTGTAACGGATGGCTGTTGGCGTGTTTTATTTCTTTCATTGTCAAGACGTTGCTTCTCGCAGTACGTCTCATCACCGACCTTGACGGAAGATTGATTGCATAAGACCATCTTCGCGTAACTACGACGTTACCTTTGAATATGTTTTAATATACATTAAATTTACGATGTCTATACGGTATATACGTGCGTCCATAATATAATGATTTTTTGTTATTTTGTACTACATTTGAATCATTGTAATCTGAAAATTAAAAAATTGTAAGAAACTTGAAAACAGCAAAAGAGTGTAATAAGAATTGAAAAGTAATTTAGCGCCTTGGCTGCTTTTGCTGTTATAAATTAGGGTCATGCAAGAAAGACAATAGCGATTTATAGGTACTTTGTATATGAGTTTACTTTGTTTACTTACAGTTGCACTTTGTATAATATAGTAGTAGAGAGGCTTTTGTAAAATCGTTCTTTATAACGCACAATTAATTTGAGTCCAACAAGGAATTGTTAAAAGACTGATACAAGGAAGACGACAATATTTTATCAATTGACATATGAATATTACAGAACGGGAAATAACAAACATAAATAAACAAAGACATTTATAATGTTGTAAGTTTTACTCGTTGTGTTAGTTCACAGACATTGTGTAAATGTTAGAAAATATTATAATACAATAACAATTTTACAAACAAACTCTACGTATTATGACTTTTATGGAGTATTAGACTTAATTCCTGTTTATAAAACACTGGTCCATTATATTCACCATCTCAATTCATGCAAAATTCAAATCTGGACATATTTTTCACTTTGAATTGACCTTTTGCTATAGAATTATTTTGCCTAAAGCGGGTCGTCTCGCTTAATTGATTATTTAAAATCGTAAAACTCATGTTTACAATTTTTTAATTTTCTATTGCTGTATTTTACTGTACTGCATTTTAGTTACAAAAATGTATGAATTATTTATTTTTAACATGTATTTATAGGCAACAATAACTTCTATTGCATAAATGGCCCGCTCGACCGGTGAATTACCACGACCTCACAGAAGACAGGCGTGAAGTAAAAGTTTTCTGCGGTTTGTCTTATGTGTGAGGTGCCAGAAGCCAAATTCTAGTCTATTAGAAAAGGGTGAGGAACAGGATTTGACAGGAAAGGAAATGGATAGGAGATATCCATTTTTCTGTCTATCCACTCCTCTATTAAAGGTAGGCAACGCATCTCCAACCCGCAAATGCTTGTTGCAGATGTCTATGGATAGCGGTCACTTAGGTGAACGTTTGCTAGTTTGCTACATGCTTGTATTAAAAAAAAACATACGATAATATTTTTATTTTTGCGATTTATACAACTCACTGGAATAGAAAAAAATCAGTCATATAAATGTTTGCTGTATAGAATTTACACCATTTATAACCTACCTATAAACAAAAAATATAACTTTAGTCATAAACCTTATTTAAAGGCGTATTACATCATTACTTATAAAACACATAAAATTAAAAAAAAAAAAGAATTTCTTTCCGTAAAATACAAACAAAAAAACTCACCTTCGCATTTAATAAAATTAGTTATGATGTAAAAATGACGAACATTCATTTGAATATATAAAAATAAAGATTGTTTCAAAAAGACAAGTAATACTTTCGATTTCGATTCGTGACGATAAAAGACGCAAGCGTACGGACGCGGCGCGTGCTCGCTTTGCCCGAATTCTCAGCTACACCACGACGGGGAGAATAAATCGATTTTTATGGTCAGTAACGTTAGATATAGAATATATAAGTAAACTTTAAATTCACTGTAACATTATACAAATTTTGTACGTAAAGATTCCAAAACATAGACCTAGTAATGACGTTTATTTCGATTTACAGTTACAATTTTTTTTAAATAACGCTAAATAAAAATTTAATTGTTCGGAAAACGAGGACACGAAACACAGGCAATTAATACATTTATTTAACTTTTCATGTACATCAATTATTAGTATTGAATCAAATAACACATCTTCCGAGTAGCTGAAACGATTGTTGCCCCTGAATTGTACTTTCTTTCAACATGAAAGATAGAAGAATGAAAAAATGGAATGAGCCCCAAATTCTATACACGCCATCTTGAAATTCTTATCTCACACTAAATTGCTCAATAGAATACTATTCGAATGACAAGTCTCTCGTCAATATTGGTCCAAACGCTTAGACTCTAGGAGGTCACAATGGAACGAATATATGTATATTCCTTCTATATGTATGTACATACATATGGATCGAATATATGTAATCGGCAGGCAGACAAAAACAAGAGACCTGACCTCAAGTATTTGCCTAGGAATATTTTCAAGTAAGAAACATTTATAGAAAATTTTCCAAAAAAATAATACTCGTAACTTTTAAATAACTAGAGTTAACTAATATCTCTGTAAAACATTGTAATAAACGAATCATCTCGCATCTCTAAATCTCGAATCGTAAATTCTTCAATCTTGAAACTTGATATGAAAATACATTTGTACATTGCAGAGTTGATTACACTAATGAGAAATGCTATTAAAATGGAAGATTAACAGTGAAATGTTGCATTCATATGCCATTAATTAACGATAGAATATCGCAAGGATTGCCTGCGATCACTTCAAATATTACAAATCACCGCGAGGTGCTATTAATACACGCAAAGGTTGGATTACATTTATATATTTACAATGCGAGCAATGGCTGTTACATTTGTAAATTTACAATCGGGAAAAAATGTTGTCTTGAACTTTTTTCATATTAATTAAAATCAAACAAAACTATTGAAATTTTTGAAATATTATTTCATAAAATTGTACTGTCAATACCGGACTACGCCACAGCGGCTGCAAGCCTTACGTCATTTAAATTTAAATTAGGCTTACTCAGAATCCTTTATATAGTGTTCAAAGAATTCTTAAAATAACAAAATTAATATTTAAAAGCTTTTTTCTTGTATTTTATTTAATGTCAAAATTACTATAGTACTTTTGTTTGGTTGTTTAATCCACCACCTCCACCTCTTATCGCCACGCTTGGCAGGCGGGTTGGTAAACGCAGTATATTACACCATACTATAAAGGACGCTGCTGCCCGTCCTCCGGTTGTGTTTACATTCAGACATAAGACAAACAGACGTGTTCATGCACACAAATGTTTGTCCTGTGTGGGAATCGAACTCACGAAACGTGACAGGCAAGTATCTTACCACTGCGCCAACCGTTCAGTTTTACTGATAATCTCAAATTCATTAATTACCAATAAATTTGTATTTCTACTTTCTATTATGCTGACAAGAGAGTAATGTTTTTGGCGAGTATGTATGTATGTATCTCAGTTCTGTTGTGATCTTCTGTAGACTAAACGGCTTGATCGAAGAGTGAAGTGTGATTCGATTCGTAATCTTCCCTGGAGTATCACAGGGACAGAGTCAGCCGGGTCGTTTGTTTTTTTTAAACTATTGCTAGTTCTATCTTATCTCTTCTATCAGTTATTAGAGACTAGCAGTATAATCTCGTTTAATTCAGTTTTCTTTGCAGTAAAAATATGTCAAAAATTAAATCAACTATAATATTATAGAACTTTCAGAATAGTATTTAAATTTTTTTATTTTATTTTTATTCGATTGCAGAGCTATTATCAGTCATAAATCTATAAATCATATAGACGGATACTGTAGTCAGTGCGACATCAGCCTTTGATATTAAAAGGTCAAATGCATTGGCGCGAGCGTAAAAGTAAACTCGACTGACAAAATTAAAGGTTTAAATATAAAAGTGTGGCCAGTTGGGTCACGTTTCGTCATGTCTAAGTCACGATATGTGACGTCAGGACACACCTCTCATCCGGGCAAATGTTGCTTGCTTAATCTTTTTTTTTTTCTAACGGCCTATATCTAATTATTTATTATCGTACGGTTTACTTGGCAGTTTTTATTTTAGTTTTGTTCACTGATATGAATGGTTTTAAAAATTTATAAGCATCTTTCTTTGCTGGTTATGCAATATGCAAATGATCAGCAACCGTAACTTCACGTATCGAGATCTTCACAACCACCTTAACTGTTATGAATATATAAAAAAATCAGTATAAAGTGAGGATGTGTTTCTCTCATTTTTTCGCTATTTCCCTTAAGTTCACATATTACGGATATTTTTAATAATTTCCCGTAATCAAATCCATTTCTCGCTGAATTTGCCTTTTAATAAACTAATGTAGTTCATTATAGTTGCTCGGGACAAAAGAGTAGTAGAATTCAAACACAGCTGCTTTAATACAAAATATATTGTTTAAATTATACACAAAGCCACGTAATTAAGCAATTAAACATAAAAAATCAATTTAATGCAGTAGTCATATTGGTTTTAAGTATTAAATTATCATTAATCAATTAAGACACGAATACGAACGGAACAATATGAGTTGTCAACGTCGTGATAGCATTGACTTGACATCTCACTAAGCTACGATCTACTAACCAGCGTATGTGAAACCACAGTATACTTACAAATGATAAGACATTAAGATCAAATATAACTGATAGGATCCCATCAATGCTGTACCAAGGGACTAAGTTGTACTGGACAACGTGACATGTCAGGTCATGGATAGTCACGAAATTATGTTATCTGTTGTTAGAAAGTGGTCCGTATGGTTCATTGTTCACTTCGCTACTGAGACGTTTTACTAACTGATGGATTTGGGTACAACTGGAGAGATAATAAGGCACGATTGATCGCTCACCGCTGTCTTACCGACTCAACTTTATAAGGTGAGATTAAAGTTGCAGCCCAAGCTATAAACATTTATCTAAATAGACTTTAATATATTTATTCTATTTAATTTAACTTTAAAGAGAAACAAGCGTCAATAATAAGTGGTAATAGTGGTAAAATAAAAGTAAGCTCTCATTTGCGTAAATATTTATTTTTATTGCCCCTGTAACTAAATATATAAAATTTACCTTAATTTACTTAATATATAAACCAGACATACAACTCATTTTATTCGTTTTATAATGACTAAAAACTGCAATGCAAAAATCAGCATCAAAGTATACAATACCATGGCGTATTACTAGTACATGGAATTACATGCTGTTCACACCCATGTGTACACCCTAGATCCACACCATTCGTACTAAAATTCGTAAATTCCATTTATTTTATGAAACCTGACTTTTTCTGACATTACCCTTCATTTGCTATCAACATTAAAAAAATACTTTATCATACAAACACCAAAAAATTCCAACATTCCCATTGAAAATATAAAATAGTGCGACGGCCACCTTCTATATTGTCATTTGTTTATAAAATTTATTTTTTTTATAAATGTACGTATTCTAAAAAAAATAACATACCAAAATAATAAGCAGTTTCATATCACTTCTTGCTATAAATTGTACCACAAGCTAAGTTAGGTGGCATACGCTGGGCGTTTGGTTAATTCGTGTGATGTAATAATTCAAAGCCTCAAATCCGGTTAATCTGTCGTCATTAAATTTCGATTTTCGTTGTAGGCGGAGACACGTCCATGTAGCGATTACTAATTCACAATCTTCACACCACTGTGTAGTTAAAATTATTTCTTATAAATTATTCATTAAATAAAATAACTAACCTTCTATATCTTCTTTACTAAAAGAGGTGATCAGAAACAGAAATGTTTCATTTTTAATCAAAGATTTATTTCCTCGGAACGAAAGTTAAGCCGATCACAAGTTAAAGAAATTAAAAAGAGTTAATTTATAAGAAACTATCGACTCACCCCGACTTTGACTTAAGAAATAGAGACGAATAAAAAAAATAGTTTAAGTTATTCGCTAATAAGAATTTCTTTCTATTGGTGAAGGAATTTTTAAAATTTAATTCAGTAGTTTTTTTAGTTAGGAAACAAACAAACTAACTCTTTGTAGAAGAGTGTGTTTTGTGTAAAAGCAAAGGAAATAAAATCAAATATCTGCCATAAGCGACATTAACCGTCTGAAAAGACAAAAATTGATGACGTATAAAATGTATAGCACCTCGCAATGCGTTTATTTTAACTAATAAAAGAAAAGTAGTAAAAGTAGTAGACAGTATTATAACTGTAACCGTAGTGTAAAATATCAAGACAAAACAGCGATAAACAAAATACTAAAATAATAAAATAAAATAAAGTAAAATAATAAAATAAAACTAAAGCTCTAAAAGAAGCAGAAAAAGGAGGGAGATGGTGGCGTCTTCGCAATTTTAAAATTTAAGTCATTGTTAGCTTCCTGAATTATTCTTTTTTTCGTATTTAATTGTTCAGATCTTTTGAGTATAAAAACCTCTTTTGCATTAGCGTTAATAGAAATTCGAATCACAATCTTAACATTTATTAAATATAATGCTAGGTCTAAGCAATAACCCTTTACTTTAAGTTATTGTCAAAACTGTAAATAGTTATAAAACATTAGCAACGAATGCATTTAGTGATTTAAATTGGATACATTGCATTAATTTGTTACAACTTTAATCTTTAAGGTGTGATTATAAATATTTTATACTTTACGATCTGTTGGTCTCGATAGCATTAGCATATATTTTGCATTTCTGTTTCATGAAACATCAATATTAATTAGACATAAAAAGGAATGTAAATTGTTTGTTATTCAGCTATTTCTTAATAGCTTACCTCAATGACAGTTTAAATGTTAGTTAAGAATATTGTATTAAATGAAACCAAACACACGATTTGTGTTTTTTTTTTTTGTAAAAAGATGACAAACGAGGAGGCGGTAACCTAAGTAACCGCTACGCGTAGGTATCTGCAACAAACATTTGCGAGTTGCAGATTCGTTACCTACCTATAATAAACAGAGGACAGATAGACAGAAAAATGGACATTTCCTTCTCCTATCCATTCCCTTCGCCGTCAAATTAAGCCTTCGGCACCTCATTCATCAGACGCAACGCAGAATACTTCTACTTCGTGCTTGTCTTCTGTGAGGACGTGGAATGTTTAGGAATTTCAAAATTTTGGTATAATTAAATTACATAAAGTGGAATTGCGTACATATTTCCACATTATGCCACAAGGAGTATATACATACAGATACACACAACATAAACATAATTATGCTTTACTTTTTCACGTGCTGGGTAATTGTATTTAATTAAAATTAAAACGTCCAATGATTTGTTTACGTCTTTAACTACCCTCAGTACTGAGGTCATTTAAATAATATAATAATAATAATAAATATTCTAGGACATTATTCACACACGGCCGTCTGATCCCGAACTAAGCAGAGCTTGTGCTGTAGAAACCAGATAACTGATGTACTACATATATTAATACTTTTTTGTAAATACATACATATATAGATAAATGTACATATATTGCGCAGTAGATTTTTTTCATAACCGTATTGCTATTATATTTCTTGCTATCGGTCATATTTATTATAGTTTACATATTTCAATTGCAGTTACAATATTTTGTATGAGACGTACAATTAGTTTCTTTAGACATGTTAATCGTTGTAAATTGGTGAAAAAGGAATTCTACTCATGACAAAGGTAAAAATATTTGCCTCGTGTTTCATGTTAAATATACCAATTACTTCTTTTAGGGTCTAATCAGTTCCCTTCTACAATAGACACAACCCTTATCATATTCTTTTTTTTCATAATTAGCCCTGTCGGGCAAAGAGATTTCATATCGTATTTTTTAAGACCTAAATCATTTTGCGGTGTTTTAACAGTGTCTGATGAAGCAAAAGTTAACGATTTTTTCGCTTTAATGCGCCAAAGAATTGCAATGTTGCTAATGCGTATTCATTCAAGTGCGAATTCTCTCTTGAGTGTTTTTGCAGCCAGATAGAATAATCCAGAGTTGCGCCGTTGCACTCAGTTACATTGTAAAACGTAAATCCCATCTGGCTAAATAATTTGTAGATTTAAAAAAATTAAATTTTAATATTCATTGTATTTACTAACACTAGTTTACGATTTATTATTATTAACTCATATAGATGGGAAAAGTTTGAAATAAATAATATTCTCTTAAACTGTTTCAAAATCTTTGATTACCTAAACACCTTTAATGCTGTGTTAAGAAACAGCACAATGAATACGAGAGTGTACAATACAATAAAATATATCGACCAAGGCCGCATGAATCCGGATCGAAGATCATTCCGAGCGGTGAACGGTTCAACTGTGAACTACGAGTAATATGTCAAAGTTATCTATTTATTGTTGTTAAAATTTAAAAGAATGTCAATGCGCCACGCCCGTAACGCCTTTTATATTAAATACGATCACCAAACTTTTATACAATTTAGGATATTACAGCTCAAAAACTAAAATAATAACACGGCATCGAAAATTCGGTTCAGAAATTGAGACCCAATCTGGGTCTCGTAAAATCTACTATTTTCATTGATGAACTATTTACCTTAATCACGATGCTTTGACTTTTATCAATTAAAATAATCAAGTTATATAATACTTTATCAAATTGCATAATATTAATGACACAAAATTAAAAGTTGAAGTTTAATAGTGAAATAAAAATACTCAATTTAAAGTATTCGTAAAATAGATATTAATACCTTTATTATTCTATTATTAGTAGTATTACCTAAAGTTCACAGGTTCAATATGTCGGAAAAAGGTGACAATTCAAAATTGTAGTTCCTCTTTTTAATGTCTAAATAGTATTATTTATTTAATTTTTGGATAAAATAAAATCTGTATTTGCTTGTTCTGTCTTCAGTCAAATTTTGTAAGAAGTATTAAGGACGTTTTCACCTTTTTGTAGAAAGCCACAGCGGGCGGCTAAAATGTAGATATTAGAATGAGTAAGAGTATTATAATTAGAAATCCGGCACCTCAGACGTAACGTAGCACTATAAAATACAGTTCTACTTCAGCCCCGTTTTTTCTGACTTCATCGTCAAGCTCGACCATTCGTACAACAGCCTCCTGCTTTTGGCTGTACAACTGTTAAACCTATAGGTTATATTTATTAACTTTTATTATTAATCCTTTATATTTGAAAAGGTTGGCAATCCCAACGCATGCATTTAGGCTCACAGTTCCGAGCAGCCAGTGTCACTTGTAATAAAAATGCTTTTCAGTTCACGTCAAAGCCCCGACCTTGAGTTGTCAGGTTACGTCACATCTGACTTTTGTGTGCTCAGAAATAAAATGTGTGCATTAACATGACAGCCGTAAAGGAACGTTAGTTATCCGCTCTACTTGTGAAAGTAGAAATCTTAAAACATTACATTCATTTATTTTCATATTTTTTATTTCATTAGATTAAAAGCGACCGTTTGACAACCGTTGTCAACATTAATTTTATTTCATTTTTTTTTTATGTATTTCAGGAAAACCTACAGCTAAAAAGCCATTTACCGATTTTCACCAATAGATACACTATAACCAAAAAATCGTGTCGTGAAATAAAAATAAGCATAACATACTAAATAGAAAAAAACAAAGAAAAAATTTTGAATTTTTTACAAACAATGAAAAATTTAAACAATAAAAATTAAAGTGTAGCCCATGTAATTACAAGTCGGACAAAAATTAAGCAGATCACCTTTCATTCTTTCTCCCTTAATGCTGCAACTGTATTATAATTTAGGCAAATAACTTGTCAATCTATAATACATTAATCGTATGCCATTCTACTTTTGATACCTGTCATTTTTCTTTTGTCAGACTTTCTTTTGACAGTTGTTTATTTTTTTTTTAATTGGATTAGTATCAGTGCTGTACTAAATTGATAGATGATAGGTCGCCCTTCTTTCTGTCTTATTAGCGGCAAATTTGCTATAATTTAACTCCTCTGCAAGTGATTAAGCGTATGGCTTATCCTCAGGTGGTACTAGTCAGGGGCCACTACGTATCGTACCTGCCGCTGTGCAGTCGCAACGAGCCGGTGTTCCTGGCGGTGTGCACGCCGCTCGCCATGCCCGAGACACGCGAATGCGTCGTACACGGTGCCACCAATGTCTTCACAACTGTTCACTCGATGGACATGAAGATACTGCACATAGATACCAAGTAAGTTTAACGAGAGCCATAAAGAGATTTTCAACGAGCAAAGATTTAAATATCAACTTAGCCTTGTTGATAATTGCATCTTTTCATATCCAAATAAAAACTTTGAAAGCAATTCCTCTTAGCTTACTTATTTCTTCTTGAGTATAGTAGTATACATTTAGACATGTATATAAAGTTAATCTAATAAATTAAGTCCTTACGTTTCTGTCGTCTAATCCAAAAACTATTTAAATACATATACACGTCACATTTGGCGACACGTCTGTCTGTACATCTTATTGGTATATTTATTGGTAGAATATTTTACATATCTGTATACATTAGTCTCTAATAGAGGATGGATGTCAAAGGAGGCTTTAGATTTTTTAAAGCATTTTGCATTACAAAAAGTAGTTTACAAACATGTAACATATTTTTTTTTCAACATCTTCATAAGAAAAACCTTGATCGACTTTAAATCCAACGCATTGTATAATGTCGCAGGCGCAGACGCGGTGCGGAAAAGTATTACGGTCATAAATCCTTCGTCCAATCGGCTGCATAAATTCCCTCACAATGCTTCCTTCTACAGCACTAGTTCAAGGCTCAAAACAATATACAGCATTATACGCATTATTACGGATTCGTATCTGTCACAGAGGGCTGTCATCGCAGATGTATGACAACGTCTCTATTGAGGCCGTTTCATATTCATGTACGTCAGGGTTGTGCTCAGATAATAAGAGGAGTGGTAGTCGTGTGACGGTAGCCAGCCGTTGAGTCACATTGACACTTCGAGGCGCCTGCTCATCACTTCAAACGTCACGTCTGACAGAACATTTTAGTGCTGCCCTATGCAGCCGTGTTTTGTTTATTTGACGTTTTCATCACTATTTTAAAACCATACAACGATTGAAGAGTATTTTATATCACTATATGCTTACATTTTTTGAATTGTGTATGCAAAACAAGAAGTTCACAAATGTCTTGTAGAAGTTGTGAAATTGTCTCCTTAGATTGCTTAGACAAGCTACAAAAGCAGCAGTTAGTGTACTTATTTTATTTCATATTGTTGTTTAATTTCAAGAAACATAAAAAGTTTAGTGTTTAGTATTCTTAGAATAACATATAATAATTGTAGATACTTATACTGAACCAGACGGAGACAAAATTTTCTATAATTAAAAAAATAATAATAATGTAAATCTTTTATATTATGTTGGCAACTAATAAACCCGCCATCTCACAGTACAAGATTATTTTATTTTTTAGAGAACTAAATACAATTATTTCTC
>DWLR01003269.1:0-13804 GCA_018246295.1 Papilio alexanor hazarajatica | reverse complement strand
TAGTACGGTGGAACATACTGCGATCGCCAACCCGCCTGCCAAGCGTGGCGATTATGGCACATTTCCCCCCAATGATGAACATAGAATAATTATTAATAAGAAAAAATAAATTACAGGACTATTTAAACGATTATTAAAAACAAAACTCGACAGTAAATAGACAATACCGGCAGTCAAGTGAACATCGAAGTAAACCACCTTTGAAATTGTATAAGACGATAAAATTACATTTTTTTTTATAAAATAAGGGAGGCAAATGAGCAGCGGGTGGACTAATATTAAATGAACCGACGCCCATGGACATCCGCAATACCAGAGGAACTGCAGATTCGTTGCCAGCCTTTAAGGAGGAAGTACACTCTCTTCTTGAAGGCACCTAAGTTGTATCGGTTTGGAAATACCGCTGGGGACAGATCATTCCATAACGCAGCTGTGCGAGGCAGGGAGTTCCGCGAAAACTTCATGTTACATTTGCATACAGTTCTTACTTCGTCCACATTCACATATCTGCACATACGGTCTACGTTTTAGCTAGACTTTATCTTGTTCTTATTAAATATATCATCTCGTCTATGATGTCCATTACCGAAACCAAACACCTAATAAAAATATAAGAAGGAAAAAAATAATAACGACAGGAAAAGTATTCGCACCTTAACCTGAACATAGAGCATAAATTGTAGAGGCGACAGTTTTATTGGTACCCTTATAAATTACATTAGCAAGTCCCATCGGACAAGCGGAGGAGATATGAGAAATTTACTTTCCCACAGAGTTAAAAAACTGAAATTGAAAACAATCTTGTCTAGATCTATGATGTTATTCATCTTGCAAATAACATAAACAGTAACAGTAAAAGCTTGTTTAAGTTTCATCGGACAAGAAATCGTAATCTATTTCATGTTTCACGTCACTAATAAAAGATCGTGGATGTTACCATAATTTATTTTCACAAATATATCATATTACATAAATTAGTTATTAAGGGACTTATCTTCTTTCGTCTAACATTTTACGTAATGTATAAAACAATCCCTCTAGTGTTTTATGGAAATTATTATCTTGAAGCAAATGGCTTCCACAAGAATGTATGTCTTAGTCGGGTGAGCGAAGTCTGTTGTCCGAGATAAGGGTAACAAAAGCCCTTCTCGTAAAATATATTGGATTACGTTATCTTACAAAAGATACATAAGAACGTACCTATGAACTTCTTTAACTTGAACAACTCATTCAATTAAATGAGCAGTAAAAATTATCTATAAATTATTATAGTTACTGTGGTCATATTGTGTCTTAGTTTTATAAAATTAAAAAAAAGTTAAAAATATTTATTTTAAGATTAATTTTTCTTGCATTTTAGTTAACTTCACTTTTCTCCCCATTACACAATACCCTACTATTACTATTTAAACAACTCCGCCGTTACCATAGAGATCGAGTTTGATATATATATTTTAAATATATTACATTTTCGTTAGTATTTGCTAGCTAAGTTTACATGTAGCCATTCTAGTGTAAAGTCTTGGACACCTCTCTAGTGATAATAGCTAACTTACTAGGCACCATACACACGGTTCTTTCAGGGTACTTATAGCTGGTAAGGATTATGTGTTAAAAGTTTAATCCCATTTTAGGGTTACGAACCCATAAGACATGATCAATAAACAATAGAATGGCAATAGCTTGATGGTTTAGGGTGTGAACTACCGATCACGAAGTCGTCATTCGACGCCATTCGACAATTGTCGCTTCCCACATCCTAGCACAAGCGTTTTAAGCTAAGTTGAAATGGTTTAAAAAAATCACGAAAAATACTCTATTATGTGGTAAACATATTCATTACCATCATTCCCGTTTCTCCTTATGCTAAGGAAATATGTAGAATAACTAGTTAACTAACATCTACACACTGTATATTGGTGAACAGTTTCAACATCGATTATAACTTTTTGTATACAGATTATCGCTAAAGCAACATCTGTAAGTACAGATAACAAATTGAACATTAAATTTAATTAAACAAATAGATACGATTGGGTGAAAATTGAACCAGCATCGAAATTGTGGCACAAAGCCAGATCCATCTTGTCGAAAGTGGACCGAGTCAATCTGGCTCAATCTATCCGATTTTACACTTTGAGAGCAATATGTCCTTCAGAACAGGCCCTCTAGAAAATGTAACATTCGATTAGTGATATCGCGAATAGAAAAGTGCAAAATGTATAGAAGTGACGTAAGCTTTAGAAATGTCAGGTGGTCAAATTTATAATTTATGAACTTTTCTACTAGCGATATCACTAATTCAGTGTAACGTTGTCTAAGTCCTCAAATTCTATTTTGTTGTCTATTGAACGATTTTAACAAAAAAAAAAATAATAATAACATAATTTTTATCAATATCACTAAAATGTTGGGCGATAAAGGACACACCAAATAGAATGATTTCATAAAGTGTAAATGAACGCGACGTATCCTCGGTCTTCAAGACCGTCAGCCATCACGGCCTTTGACGGCATGATGATAAAATATTTCTATTTTTATGTGACCAAAATTTTATGTAATATTTTATGAGATATCACGTAACTTTGTTGTTAAAAGAAAATTTAATTAATTATTCTCGATACCGTGTTGCAGCTGCGTATTTGTAATTCAATTATTTCTAAGTACAAACTGCGAATATTCCGCTTAGAATAGTGATTGCACTTTTAGTTAATTAAGTTTGTTCTTCCTGTAAGTTAACCGAAAGACTTTTGTACTGTAATATTTGCATGATATCGATAGTAAAATATTAATATTCGTCAAATAGCGTCAAGATGATACCTACTTTTATTAAATTGAATATATATATAGTAATACTTTTAAATAATTATTTCCTATACATATTTTCAGTAATTTCAATAAAATTAACCTTTACCAGTAACCAGAATTTGTAAGGATTTGGAGGGATATGGTAGGGATATGGAGGGATGATCAGGGATAATGGAGCATGACATAAACTCTGATATACTCGTAGCTGTACTGGAGGGAAGCATTTAAGATGTTATACACCTAATGACATTGGAACTTTAAAAAACCTTTTTAAATATTACCTATCGAATAATGTAATATAAAGATCTTTAAAATAAAGAAATGGAACAAAATGAAAATTATTTTATTCCAATGGTATTTTTCTTCCCATTAAATATAACAAATTAATATAATAAACACAACTCAAAATGACTTTTGTTTAAAATAGCGTAACCGAACGCGATATTCGAGTTTTCAGCTTTTAAATCACAAGGATAAAAAATGATACGAACGGAGGGGCGCAAATAAAACCCACGCAGTACAGCGTTGGGCTCGACGAAGTCGTGCGATTGTAATTTATTAGAATAATATGCATGACAAATTAAAGTTAAGCTAATACGTATTCATTCATTCATTCATTAATTTATTCATACGATATTTATTAATACGTTACGCCAAAGGCTAGCAGTTAGTAAAGATATATTCTCAGCTAAGAAACTGTTATAATCAACATTCACAACATTCACAAGAGCAACCCGTTGTCCAAGATTCGCAACATTCACAACATTCGTTCTAAGCGACGGAACGCCAATTAAGCCACGCGGCGCGATACTATGCGACATGATGCGACCGATACTTAATGAGTGACTGATTATGGCGCCAACTTAGACCATAAATGCATACTTCGACGATTTTTCACATTATTAACTTCATGGGCGTCTATAATATATCAATCTTTCTGATAAAAAAAAATCTAGCACAGATTCCATTGTCAAGGCTAACTATATGTTGGTTCATAATTATTATAGGTAATGAAGAGTTATTAGGCTTTTCTACTTAACGTTTTCCATTTTCACTTTCTCTTAACCCAATCCATATGACCTACACGTGCCTTATTTTTTTTATTATATATTTATTGTTAATTTAAAAAGCAACTTTTAGAGCGTCCAGATGCTCATTTAATTATGTTTCACTTTTTTCTGATTTTGTATGCTGCAACGAAGTATTCATAGTTGAATTTTAAGTTACGAAGTGAATAGAACTCTGATTTCACTTTTAAATTTATTAAATATTAAAACAACTACGTCTATTACTTTCATGTGATTTTATCATAGAACAACATTCATGACGGTTAACTATAGTCATGGATCACGCAATTTTATATATTATAAATTAGCTCGTAAATATTTTATTAAAATGCAATAAATTGAATCTGCAAAATCAGATAAGCTTAAGTGACAATCAGCTTAGAGTACACTGGTTTACGAGTATTTTATTCTCGCAGTCAAGTCCGTTCAAGGTTAGTGTAAAAAGAGAATAATCCGAATATACGCATCGACAAAAGGTTGGTAATATTCTTGTAATTTTCTACTTACAACTCATCTACTCTTTTATAATTTTTAGGTTGTTGCAGAAGTCAGTACGTAATGGGCTTTCAACATCAAATCAAAAAATTGCTAGTTTGAAATGCGTTTCATAAAAAATGCAAGGGGGCTAGATCTTTGTTATCTATTTATTTCTTGCTCATTCTTAATGTTTATAGGTTTTTTTAAATTAAAATAAATATTTATTAAATCAAAGACTGATTATGTCATGCTTAAATTTTGACATAAAAGACACGAAGTGCAAAAGATTCACTCAATGGATTTTTAATTTAATCTGACTCAAAGCAACATAAAATAGAATAAGTTTACAACCAAGACACATCTGGCATACATCTAATTTACTTCACTATCCCTTTGTCTTTTAGAATTCTTCTTCAATATCCCGTTGTCTATTGTTTTGTCGTCTTTCGTTGTGTTCAGGTCCCTCGTTGCAGTAGTAATTGATTTAGCTAATTAATTCATTAAATTGCGGAGAAAAATGTAATTAAAACCAAGAAGTAAAATTAAGGGTGCTTTGCAGGAAAACACATCGTAACGTAACTTAACGTTCACAAATATAACTTAGATCTCGATTCAAGAGCGGACGGATGAAATAAATCAACACGAAACGAAAACTTATCTGTCGAATCAGATCCTCGCTGTATCCAGCTATCAAGGTGAAAAAAATGCATTAAGTTGTACGTAATTTTCTCCTGGACTCAGAATATTTGAATTTAAATAGAAAAAACCAAGGTAAAAAAAAACAATTACTCTAGCATCTTACTAGATAGATAGGTATTAGATAGACATTAATAATGAACCTATCTATAAACTTAACTAAACTGCCCACTGAATGGTACTAATAAATAAGTTTAAAAGAAGTCTCTTCTGGTATCCTTATCTATAGTACAACACCGTCCTTTTATTCCAGCGTAATTATATTGTTCTTTTTTATTTTTAATGCCTCATAAAAATATTATACAATTTTTATTAATAAATTGCATTAATGCATGGATGCAGAGTTGCAAAGTAATATTTGATGACTAAATCAAATCTGTATCAAAATATTCAAGATCAAATGTTGATGCGTCCTCGGTACAAATGGAATTAAACAATTATTCAAATCGCAAACGTTGAAATGAAGATGATATGCAAATCCTGTAAGTGCTGCACGACCCGGCTCGCTTTCGGGAATGCGCATTTAATTGTTTCTTACCGAACAATTCAAATTATAATGATACCTGTGCTACTTTTGATACAAAGTAGAAATCATTAAATTCACTTTTTTAACGCCTAATCGGAAGATCGGTACATAGGTACAAACTTCAAAGATTTTTTTTCACTATTAAATTACGTAAATTAATTATAAAAACTTTTCATTTATCAGTTTTTCACATTTAATCAATAAATTTATTACTGACAATTACGACCACCATCGAACGAATATGAATTCATCGGAGACAATACAAGCTTAAAAGGACGCGAACAAACGGACTGAAAAATATATTGTAATTGCTTTCCATAACGAAGTACAGTCCTTTTTTACATATATAATACATTTCTATACTCCTCGTAGCTCAAGAAGAAATAACGAGATGAACCAATTTTGTTATATTTTTTTTATTAAGGATGTTAACTCAATAACATCATTACAATAGATATAAAGCCTTTGTTTAAAACAACCTACGAAGGTTGATATAAAGTAGAAAAGTAAGTAGGAAGAAAATGAGAATTAATGTGTATTGCAAATTCATATTAGTACATAATAAATTTAGGTTTAAAGAATTTTCTCATGAAGACAATGTCGACTACATGCACAATTTGATACCCATTTAATATTAGGTCCTTACATATGAAATTGGCGTTTTGTATGGGAGGAACATAAAGTCATTTTTTTTGTAAAATATATTCAATTAATCAAAGTATGTACCGTTGTTATCTATGCACTTTTGCCACCTCATAGGTAGTTCATTGATCTCTTTACTAAAAAAAACCATGGGGGCGAGAATCAATAATCCCTTTGAAGGCGGCTTGTACTGCCGCATTGGAGTTGAATTTTTTTCCTTGTAAGAAGTTGTCCAAATTCCGGAAAAAATGATAATCTGTTGGAGCAAGGTCCGGGGAGTACGGTGGATATCGCAGACATTCCAATTGTAGCTCATCTAACTTAGCGGTTGTTTGTTGTGCAGTGTGTGGTCTTGCGTTGTTGTGAAGCAGCAGTGGCCGAGAGCGATCCACCAATCTCGGTTGTTTAGCAGCTAGTTCTTCCTTCATGGTTTGCAGTTGCTGAAAATAGATATTTGCCGTAATCGTGTAGCCAGATTTTAGGAAGCTGTAGTGAACGACACTGGCGCTAATCCACCAAACACTCACAAGTAACTTTTTCTGAGTCAATTTTTGTTTAGGGCAGGATTTAGCTAGGTCTCCAGGGTTCAGCCATTGCGACGAGCGCTTCCAATTATACGTACAGTACGTACATACGTACAGTACGTACATACGTACAGTACGTACATACGTACAGTACGTACGTACGTACGTACAGTATCCACTTTTCGTCACAAGTAATGATTCGATTTAAAATCCCTTCATTATTGTGTCGGTTAAGCAAAGTAACACAGCAGTCGACGCGTGTTTGCAAGTTCGATTCACTCAATTCATGAGGTACCAATCGTTCAAGTTTTTTACTTTTCCGATTTGCTTCAAGTGGATTAATACAGTTTTATCACTTACCCCGAAACCTGCAGCTATCTCTGAAGTGTTTCGTGATGGATCCGCTTCCACAATAGCCTTTAATTCTTCATTTTCAACTTTGGTATCCGGCCGTCCACGGGGTTGGTTCTGAAGGTCGAAATTTCCAGAACGTAAACGTTGAAACCAAAAACGTACCGTGATTTCTTTTGCGATACCAGCGCCGTACACATCATTAATCCTTCGAGCTGTTGCTACAGCACTTGTGCTACGGTAGAACTCGTACTCATAAATATACCGATATTTCATGTTTTCCATTGTGCGGTAATAAGCGACGAAAGAAAAAATAGTGAGGAAAAAACAAATGAATGACTGTTTTCAAAACTCAAATGTACCAGCTAAATGAATTTATAAATTTGAATTCGGAATTCTTAACCAAAGAGGAGATATTTCAGATCAAATTGGTCAGTACGAGAAAACGCCAATTTCGTATGTAAGGACCTAACATATTTTTTCTTTTTATATGTTTATCATTTAATAATTTTCAAGTTTCATTTTTCAAGTTTAAAATATGTATTGTGATAACTTTGTTTTGAATACTTTAAATGAGCTCACATTTTTTATATAATAGCGTAGCTTGTTGTAAAGTTGCGCTCTTTCGAATGTAATATTTCTGGTATCGTAGTTTGTCCGTACTTTTGCCAGAACAAGTACACTTACGCTCGAAGAGTGCTGCGTTTACTAATCTGTGACATGCTTGTAAATTATATACTAGTGTTAGGTTTTTATTAATGATTTTCCTAATTATGACGCATTATTGTGTTATTATTTTGGTTTCATTATAGATCTTATTTGTGCATGTCAGAAATGATAGAGTTTTTAGCACCTTATTGTGTTTATTTTGTGAGCTCTTTCTGTTTTGTTTTAGTAGCACTACCTCAAACCTTAATCAGATATAATAAGTGTGACTTAATTAAATAATTACAGATTGTATAGCGCACTTGTTTAGGTAAACATCTATTTATATTGCGAACTGAACAACCAGCGAGAGAGTTTGTTTTTATATAGTCTATTTGTTCATTCCATGTCAAATAATGTGTCGTCTTGAACACTGAGAATTCACAAAAGACAGCCACGAATTAGAAGTACTTCATGCATTAGCATTTTGTCTAATAAATGAAGTATCGAAGGCCCGATTTCAGTACTCTCTCCCTTCTCATCCTTTCATCATTTCTTTTTCCTATCTATCTAAGGCAGGAATCGCATCTGCAAGTTATTTATTTATTTTCGTCGTCTATGGTCAGCGATAGTCATTTTACGCGAGGTCAATCACTTACTCGTTTGCCTTTTTCTATAAACAAATATATAGGAGATCAAAATCAATATGTATAACAATATCATACATATATAATATCATATCAATATAAATATGAATAAGAACTAAATTAGAAAAAAAAAACGAGATACGAATTGATAACCTAACAACGCGTTAGAGAGTTGAGGTCGTGCGGTTTAATGGCCACAAGATGACAACATGATGGATTGTCTCACGCCATTGCAGGGTTAAAAATAACTACTATATTACAGGTTACTCCGAAACACTCCAATCGTTTACGTCGTACATATTATGCCATCTCTTTTCTTTACAAAGTAAAAAAGAATCAAAACAATGTTTAAAAAATGACTAAAACACGTTACTTTTTGTTGGTTAAAGAAATTTTTAGTTTAATTGAAAAGAGTATTGTTAGTATTTTTTAATAGGGAGGCTAAATGAAGCGTGTATGTGTTGCTAAATTCAGTAATATTTAATTGTCTAATAAAAACTAAATATAAAGTTGAAAAGTTTAATTAGTATCAAATTAAGAAATATTTTCAGTAAAAATATTTTACTTGGAAATCTTTAAAAAAGTAAAATAACATGTTCCTCGTAAAGAGTTATATCCAATAATATTCGGAATAACTCAACCTTTCACTGAATAGGAAATGCCTTCTGAAGCGTCTTTGATAAAAAGGCCACCAACCTCGATTTTCCGATCTATTTTAGTCTTCATTCCTATCAATATATCGTAGTAGGCTTTATTGTGCAAAGGTCAATCACTTCGCCTAATGGTTTCCTTAATTTTGCGTGAATACCATGCAATAATCACCTATTACGTAAATTCGAAGATCTGTTTTTTGGATAATAGAAGAGTGAATGAAATTTTACTTGAATTTACACAAACATACAGTTCAGCCTAATTGTTGGTCAACCTACAAACGTGACACCCCTCTATTCGAATATCAAAGGGATGCTACCTTTCTAGTAATAATTAACAATACGGTGATTCCGCTCGTCAATTCATAAAATGTAATTTCAAACAAATTATATATCTTTTTTTACAGTTTTCTATAAAATCCTCAGATATTATAAAAACTGTATAATTCATTACATAGAAACATACAGACATAAGCATTTAAAAAAATTATTCAATTTTCAAAAGTTTAATTAAATTATAATTGTTACATATTTTATAATTAAATACCATGTAACAACCATTTTATTTAGTAGATTACAAATTTACATGTCATAACAATTACGTCACTAAAGTGTCAAGTTAAATAAGTACATGTGTAAAGTAACGCAGATATAAGAACGCACTTAAAGACATAATTACCAACTACAAAATAACATATGTATGTACGTATCTATATATATATATATATATATATAAAGGCAAGTCTTGATCGGTTCATATCGTGTTTTATATTTTGTACGATCCTTACATTACTAGCATCAAAAAAATTTCTTCCTATCTGTATTAATACAAGTAATCAATCAAACGACAACTTGCATAAAAGGGCCTCATTTATTACTTTTAGCAGCAAATCTGAAATTACATATGTTACTGTGTCAAACTTATTTTTAGTCTTTAATTCATGTAGAACAGGAACTGATGTTGGACAAAGACCAGTAATATATGATTATTATTCTTAATCTTATTAAAAAAGAAAATGCTAAAAATAGACGAAGGGGTTGACAATTATGTAACTTGTGCAAAACAAAATTCAATTTCATTTAACCACTACTTTTTAAAGGGGAATAGACAGCACCTCTAGTTATATACCATAAGTTACATTGATTTTTTGTAGAGAAAAATCCATTAACTTTATCTTTCCTTATATTTCTAATGTAAGACTGTATATTGTATATTTGTATTTCATATTTATTTGGTTAAAAATGTTTACTACAAAAAGTACAATTACTTCTTTGTTCTCAAAGTTTTATAAATAACTTACAATTCGAATTAATGATTTGTATTGCTTGTATTATAATCAATCTAAATATTTAATCACTAAAATTCTTGCTCAAGGGCCACTTTAACATATAATTAATTTCTTACCTCGAGTTTCCCAATTGACGAAACGTCCTACTCTCTCACTTCAGTAGAACGAAATCCATCATTGCAGCTACATCCACGCACATCTCAGGCGTGACATAGCGTTATTAAATACACAGTGAGTAGAACGAAAAGAATGAACATTGTGTCGGTCAATGTTCCACTTGGCTCACTTTAAAGTTTTCACTTATGTACGGCGGTTGGGGTGTTCTTATACGGGGTGGTTTTCGTAAGCTCGAGGACGGGCGTAAAACACGACCGTCCCGGTCAAGCGACTGCAGCACACTGAGAAGACTGACAGGGATGCTGTCCGTTGCTACGATACAACACCCGTTCCAACCCCCTGTGGATTGGGCCGCCGCCCTAGACGAGTGGAGCCGCGCAACCTAGTTTTATGTACCTATAGAAGCCACTGTCTGCGTAATAGCTCTTCAGCTATTTCCTGATAAAACGCCGCTGATAGAAATTTGCGTTTTGCAATATATTTTTATGCAAGGATATTTGCTATTTCTTACTTCTCGTTTTGTGCGATGTCTTTAAAATCGATAATATTTGATGAATGAAAATGATTGGTGTTAATGTTTGACTTTAATGTAGTTATTTTTATTAATTAATTTATTTAAAGTTTGTGGACTATAGAAGAAATAACAAGAAAAAATATAAGGATTACAATTTATAGGTACTGGTGAGGTTCACTCTTCAAGAGTTTTCTAACTGCTTACCCCGCGACAATAAAAGGTTGTTATGTGAGTGGTATATATAGATGTAGAAATTCAAATATACACCATTTACTTATTTATATTCTTATAAGCAATAAATGTTAAAAAGGCTAAATTTGTTAAAGCATATTAAGTTATGTTCTATATAAATAATAGGACTTACATTTTTCGCATTTAATCACAGCTTACTTCAGGAAAGCAAGAGCGGTTTTTCTTATATTTCTTCATACTTATTTCATGTAACTGTTTTCTAGTTTATATACAGAATTGATGAAGTTGCAATAAGAGCATTGAAAGTACCAGGACAGCTTTTGACTTCATATAAAGCACAAATCCGATCATATATGGAATACTGCAGCCATATCTGGTCAGACACAACCAAATACCAACTCGCAGCATAAGATTCGGTGGAGAGGTGGGTCAGGAGATTGATCGATGACCAAGACCTTAATTTAGTCAGGCTTAAGCACAGACGCAAAGTAGTATTTTGAGGAGTGTGCGCAAGAATTGCACGAATTAATTCCCCCATTTTCGTTTTACCATCGGACGTTTAGGCTCATCCATTTATTGTAGATGCGTTCGAACAAAGTGATTCGAATATTCGTTCATCATGCATACATCAAAGGATTGGAACAAGTTGCAGTGTCTGTTTCCGTCCAATTACGATGTGGGTACCTTCAAGAGAAGAGAAGAATGAATAGGCTGTTACTAAACTAAGGATTGAGTCAGCCGAAGAACTGTTTGTCTCGCACTAGACCGGGATACATGTAAGAAATTAGCGGCCAACCTTCAACACTGAAGAGGCACTGATAGACGAAGAAACTAGTGCATACCAGTTTTCGACTACATCACCACTTCACATCAGGTGGGATCGTGGTTGACCACGAAATATGATTAAACTAATGCTCGACCACTAGTTTACTCATCATTAAAAAAATGTGTTAATGCTTTTGAAAAAATTATTTAATTTCTTTGTTTACAACACTTTCTTTTTTTCTACACTTAGACTAGTTTCATGTACACATATGGTGAGTGCGCTATTTTTCTTAATTTAAAATAAAAAATGTCGCCTCACCCAATATTAACTAGAGTAAAAGCATAGCATTTAATTATTTAATATTTATCTTTATGTGACCTTTCCTTTAGTTGACTTTTACGGCCCTCACGCGATAACGTGGAATGATGAATTCTTTACGCCGCCAACACGAAGCGTATAGGGTTCATTTGTCTACAATACAATCTTTCAAAATCGTTCCGTACGAATGGAGTAGTTTTCTTTAGTTGCCTAACCATGTTTAAATAAAATACAAAAAAAAAAACATTGCGAGTAAACTTAAGTAGTTGATCAAAATGAACATTTTGTAGGATACATCAATTTATTACTTTAAGGATTACATATCAGGTAATCTTTAAAAATTATCAAAGCTACTCATAATTGTACTGTGAACCTCAATTCTAAACTTGTCTACGCTTAAATAGGTTTCTTCATAAATTTAACCTTTTACATGTTTTCGTTTTTTTCTCTCAGTTAAATTAACTTTAATTTTTTTTATTTAATTTAGTTTCTATGTTTGTTAGAGAAATTTGATTTCTATGATTGATACTATCGATTGATTGTGTAAAATAAACAAATAATTTTATTTTTTAAATCCTGTAGTTACAGGGTGTATTTTATTTGATTTTAGCCAGTTTGATCTCATTAAAAGCGTCTTTTCAAAAGTCTGTTAAATGAAGTTTTTTTTTAAAATAAATAAATGTTTTCTTTCAGGGTAATTATCTGTCTCCAGTATTTAGAACACTGGAGGCGCGTTTCAAAAGATTTCATCAAAAGATTTGATCAAAAGATTTGATATGAAGAGCAACTGATACTGCTTCGTTTACTGCACTGTTCTCACACATAGATGATGCAGGGTTAATCCAATCGATTAATATTGGTCGCAATTCATCGAATTTCTTCTCATCATCTCGGCATATATTGCTGAAACATTTAATGCCTGAAACATTTAAAAACCTGATGTTGCAAATTTTTAACATTGTGTCAGTAAAGGCATTCCACCTTTATTGACCCAAATCGACTTAAGTCTGTGCTAGGACGTAGTATTTATCGAGTCCTCGCGGTATAGATACGATAGTTAATTCTAAGCTTATTCTGAAATGAGTACATAGTGTTTCTTCTTTTAATAATATAAAAAATCCATACATATCTATGTCCATATTAACGTCGGCATCTTATAATGAAAGTGGTAAAAGGACATAATCCAATAAACATTCAACAAGGAAGAATCACATATTACACATATGATTTCGCAGACGGCAAGAATTCCCTTTTTACTAGACAAATTATAAACATTTGTTCCAGAAAACATAATCACATTGTAAATTAGATATGTTGGATTGTTGCCAGACTATCTAACTAGCAAACACTCAACACATTACATACATCACAACCGTTTAAGTAGACGTTATTTTTGGTAGCTTTTTTTCAAATTTAAATGCTCTCCCCAATGCTAGCCACGTGTTCGGACTTTGCCCTAGCTATTACTCTTTTGAAGGACCTGGAGGCAGATATTATTAGGGTCCGTTCACACAGACCGGCTCGGAGAGCATCGGCCTGCTTTTTTCTTTTCACACAGACCGGGTCGTATACGCT
>DWLR01003268.1:0-13806 GCA_018246295.1 Papilio alexanor hazarajatica | reverse complement strand
CAACGCATCTGCAGTTCCTCTGGTGTTACGGATGTCCATGGGCGTCGGTTCACTTAATGTTAAGCGACCCGCTGCTCGTTTGCCTCCCTTATTCTATAAAAAAACTGTATATTATCCTTAACTTCGATTATTGTTACCGCACCAAGTAATTCTTAGTAAAATTTGCATTAAACATTTTAAAACTAACTAGACAATAAATACGGTTAACAGACGTAAATATACCAATCGGTATTTATAGAGGAAGAATTACTTCTGGGGTTTGTAATTCTTATTAGAAGTGTACAGGTAATAAATATGTTGAAAGCTGCCAATATAAACTAATAATATGCAAACCTGTTGTATTATTTTTGTTGTGTAATTTAATAACATTCTTGTGACCGTGGAGTAATTTCAAGTTCTCCCTATTTTAACCCTTCCTTGACCTTCTGATATGACCCGTTCAGTGCACACATCGATTAACTCCATAAAACAAAAAGTTGAGAAATGGGATGAAATAATGTATATTGTTTTTTAAAATTCCTGTTATAATGTAAATTCAAATATATAATGTAGAATGCGTAAATACAGCAATACATACATAAATATACTTACATATATATGCAATAAGGAAAATATTCAAGTCAGCGAGTGATTTCGGTCAGGAGATGGCTATGCAGCTTAGATTTAAAAATTGCAAGTAACTTTGACTCACGGATGTCACGTGGAAGATCATTCCACATGTGCGTGGCCTTCACAGTAAAAGAATCTCTAAAGTAACTAGACTTAGTATATGGCACATTAAGTGTATTACCATACCCAGAGCGTAACACACGGCTATGGTCAGCACCACGATAATGAAAACACTTCTTCAGATAGGGGGGAGAGCGAGGGTCAAATAAAATATTGTAAAGTACATGCTCGAACCGACGTAACCTGATGGGCACCCAACCGAGCCTCTGTCGATACTCCGAGACGTGGTCGTACTTACGCAGTCTATACACGAACCTAATGCAAAAGTTTTGTAACCTTTCTAATTTATTAAGGTATTCCTCATTGAGATCGATGATGCAAACGTCAGCATAGTCAAGGATAGGTAAAAGTAGGGAATGCGCAAGCTCGACTTTTGTCTTCACGGGGAGCAGGTTCTTCCAACTGTTAAGTGACCCTACCGCAGCGAAGAGCTTAGGACCTACCTCTGTGATGTGGTGTGACCAATTAAGGGTTGAATTGAAATAGACACCTAAGTTTTTGACTACGTCGCTAAAAGTTAATGTTACATTGTAAAACGTTATGCTAGGAATAGTACCATAATTAGGCCGGTTAATCTGCATCGATATAATACCAATAAAAGAAAACGGTTTTAAATTCGATTGTATGTTTTTTATGTTTGTTACCACAGAACTTCGTAGTTTATAGACCGATTTCAGTTTTTTCCTTTGTTCAGGACATTCGTAAGTCGGTCGCATTTAATTTTGAATGTCGTTGAAACTTGACCGAAAATTGACATATTCTTAGACTTATCTTACAAGCCTTATTTGAATTTAAAGGATTTGTAATGAAAGTAGATGAAATAAAACTAGGTGTTGCTCGCGGTTTCGAACGCGTTCGTTTCTTATTTTCCGAGCTAAATTTTTTTTTTGTAATTTCCTTCCGCGTATATTAATTTCGATAAGAGATAACATGTGTCAAAAAGTTATTATCATACACATCGCCATACTCATATGTATGTGTATTGTATGGATATTGTAAATGAAACTTTTTATTTTTCTTATCCGTAATGAAAAGGGAAGAATAAAACAGTTTTTGAAATCGGTTTTATTTTTGTTAAAAAAATACTCAAAAAATTTAGTAGTTTAGTAGACATTATTTATGATTAGATTTCTATAAATCATCATACAGTCACGTAAAATACTTTCCCAGTATTAATTTAACACTTATTTGTTGGGAATACTCTATATTGGTAATTTATTCCAATTTTTTCTAAAGTCGTTTGCATTAATTTTTGCGGAGGTCGAATCTGAGAGTAATAGCATCTCGAGGTCGTATATTATTATCATTTATTGAATTTGTCAACCCCGAAACCTCTCCTGTGAAAAATTTACACCCATTAAGGTAAATTAGATGGGAGCGATGGGTGCTTGGTGACGACGACAAAGTTACCCACACTCTAAAATTGTATATGATGTCGAGTAAATGTGTGAGATGTTTTAATATACAACAAAAGCAACATATATGATTTAAAATCATAGAGCTAATCCAATTTAACTATATTCTAATAAACTTTTCTTCATTTGCTAATGTGCCAACAAATCTGACAGCTTAGCGTCCGCTGCCAATTACTTATTCCAGCCTAACTTAAAAACAAAATAAAGTAATCTTATCAAATCTATGTAATTATTTTGGAGCATTACAACAAACAATATATCTGCGTTTTAGAAATTCCAATAGTATCTTAATGTCGAATCCTAATTTCAATTAGCTCGGGACCTGTCCATTTTTAAGCATGTGTGACATAATGAAGGCCATTTTTTTGTTGTTGTAATTTATGTTAGTAATTATATTGTAAATAAATAAATGATCCGTAAATTTGTATTGCTTAACTAAACCTAATATTATTTTTCATTATTGAAAACTTACCAAACTTTTCTATAAGCTTCAACTAATAAGCAACTTGCTATTCTTGTGCCTACTTATTCTGTAGTAAATAAAACTGTATTAGTATTTTCCCAGTAATTTTCGCATATATTTGCCCGATACTATGTCGCACTAGATCATTCTAGGATATCATGAATACCAAATAAGATAGGACATGTGCAGCAGCGTCCTGCTGTGTGTTTCTTAAAACTTCGCTTATCACGAATCCGAAACGGCGAGACGAGGGGACGCTATAGGCTAAAGGATTGAAGCAAAGGATCTATTTCATCCACCATTATAATTGATAACAACATTCAAAAATTAAGCACACTTGTTACATCTTTCGTATTTGTTAAACACGATACCTCGAACACTACCGTTCCTTATAAAGAGATTATTTTCCGAAATGCAATCTATCATTAACTTCGTTAATGAAAATACCTTATTTTCTCTCTTTCAAATAATAGAGCGAGCATTATTGTTCTAGGCTGTGCTACCATTGTGTTGTTAAACAATAAAAGGCGAATTTCACTGTTGGGGCAATTGTTGAGGGGTCGCGTCACAGTTTTTTCTTTTAATTGGAGCACATCACAAAATACCAAGTGCCTTCCCTTGGAGGCCATTTTCTTTAACAGCATCATCGTATGGCGAATACAATGCTAATTTATACCACAATTTTATGCGTTTTCATAAAGTTGTTACCATATCAACTTGGTAATTAAATTTTTCGTAGAAATTAAACATACTATACATTGTGAGTTGTTAAGGAGAATGTTTGATAAAAAATGTACAAATAGTAAATGAAATATGTTTATATATTACATTATCAGCATCAGGCCCGTTACAGTTTACATTTAAACGTTCAATATTTTTGATGCGAGAGCAAAAATAAAATTTTGTAAAATTCTCACGCTGTTATTTTCCAACGGAGAACTATCTCCCGTACAGGTGCAACTGCTGAAATGCGCTGTTTGCTCAAACAACATACTCAGCTCAAACAACATATATAAAACGTGGGTTAACTTGAATATGAAATCGTAAGAATTCAGCTTATGTTGCGGCATCTCATTGAGTTGTTGGTAACTATACAATTTTTTGTATTTAATATATTTAAACGATTGGTGATGGCGGTACAGTCTAATTTAAATCGATTGTTTTATTTTAAATAGTCCTTATAAATTTCTAACAAAGTTTCATCACAATCGCAGGCTTAGGAACGCAAAGGGGAGAAACATACATTAAAACTACTCGTAGTTGAACGCAAACGAGCAAGCCGTTAAAAGTATTCGTCTATTCGTCTTTTCCACAACAGCTCGCTTATTGATTAATTCCTTCAGATGCAATCCCGAAAACCATAAAAGTACTCGGCAAATGGATGTTTTGGCATATATGTTTCTGCCTGAGTTTATTGTTTTTAGCACCATAATTTATCTGAAAGCTATAAAACTAGACGGGCAGCCTGCAGACGCGTCCGTCATCATACTGGAGGGCTGGCTTAATGCCAAGGGCGAGGGTTATGGCCTTCGACTCATCCGCCCGATGTGTCCCATGTGTCAAAAGAAATTCAACTGTGTACAAAACACAGAAAGCTCGATTTTCTTTGTACAAATATTACCATTCGACCATTTTTGAAAGAGAAACTTTATCTTACGTCAGTACCACTGGAAATGAAAGTGCTTTTCAAACTAAACTTTGTCGCGTCGAATTCAAAGTCGCATCTGTGTTTACATGTCGTGTTTTGCATCAAATGCTAGGACTTTGGTTTCAGTCATATTGTTCGTATTTCCAATAAATGTTTACAGCTCAGTTAAAGTTATGTTTTTAATAATAAATATTATATATCATAAAGACATTTTGAATAGTGTATAATTTATACATAATATGTTAAAGAGAGTTCAATGTAATATTTTTGTGCCAAAACCACTTAGAAGCATTTACCGCCGAGCTCAGCTCCAAGATTAGCGTGCGAAAATGATATATACATACATATATGATATGAGTTATAATGTTCGAAATTGTTTTCCAGGATAGTGATTGAGAAATAAAAAACTGTTCAACTGTAACACTTGAAATATATACAGAAGATACAAGCAGAATATAGAGGATTAAATAAAATAGTGTAGACAGTGTCTGGTAGGTTTTTAAACACTTATTTTCCATTTGAAAATATAATTTTAAGAATAGAAATTTTCTTACAGAATTACATTGAAATACTGACATCGCATACATCTTCTATTTAAACATATTTGTTTATCACTAAGAACTTTTGTATTAGCAGAAGAATAATTATCTTCTCGTTTTTCCTTTAAAAACAGCGGTATAGGAAATACAGAGGTCTTTTGTAACAGTAACTCTGTAGCTCGTGCTGTAATTAGAACCGAGGAAATCTGTAGATAACATCCTTGTGACCGGACACTCTCGATTCGATCTCTTCCACTGATTTCTTGTATGCTATTTACTGTAGATTATCTGTTTATTTTTATTACCTGCTTGTGTAATGTAGCGATTAGCTCCGGCATCAAACATGGAAAGGAATAATTAAACTTAATTAGAATTTAATATATTATTAATAAGTATTATCCACTAATGGATTTCATATTATGTTAATGTCTTATAATATTAGAAGTATAAGTTTACTGAGGGAAATAAAATGTTTCGCTTACCGAAGAATTACCAAAGTTTGTTTAATTTACCCACTAAATTATATTACCCGCTGCAAACATGTCGGGACAAAACAAACAGGTCGACCAACTTAAGGACCTTAACTCATACAAATTGTGTAGGTACACTCATAAAACGTCTAATACAAATGTACTAAACATGAGGCGGCACACCTGCAGCATCATTACACGAGGGTATTCCCTAAATCGGGACTTGGGGCTTATTTCGCTTATGTAAAAGGCGTTGTACTTTATTGATATCGAATATTGGAAACACAATGAAGCCACACATATTTGAAATCAGAAAGCTGCCAGTGTTATTAAAGATAATTTTCGAATACATTTCTTCGTGCTAGACCGTACGGTCTAATTTGTTTCGAAGGTGAACAGGTTTGAACAAGGACTAGGTTTGTCGATTTTTAAAAGTCTGGTTCGTGGGCTTTAGGTAGTTGGCAGTCTGCCAGTTGTATGGCGCGGTATCCTGCGGGCTCATGGCCAACGGGCTTCGACTACAATGTTTTATCTATTCGGAATTGAGAGCTGTATTAATAAAATTGTGTGGCCGCATTTTACAACGCCCGCGGGCAGTGAGCACCTCATAACTAAATTGGAAATTTCAATTGCTTTCAAGTATATTTTCAACTAGAACTAGCAAAGGCATGTATAAAAGCTGCTACGAATTTCATCTGTTGCGGTAAGGATGTAAAATTTTGAGTGAAATATTTGAAATGTTTGTAAATAGTAGTACAAAATTTATCTTATATCTTTCACTGGCTTGTAGATGGGATCTGAAGTTAGTGTCAACAGTCGAATTGTGTATTCATTTGTTAATTTAATTTGTTAAATTTAAATGTGATAAATAATGACATTAAATATATTGAACAATGCTGTAATTTGTGACAAACTCAATGATTATCATTATTAAGTAAATTCAGCTGGAGTGTATAAGAATATAAAATTATATCTAAGTTCCTTTGATTTAGACGAGGATTTACAGGTGACTTCACTATGTCATCAGCGCACACTGTCATAAACATTTCTAATTAGTAAATACATATTAAATACTCTACAGTAATCGCTTACATTTTGAATTAATTAACGCAAACACAAATTTTCCATCGATAAAATTGACCGCAAATAACGTAATACGGAAATTAAATTTTGGCGCATTCGACGTGTTTGGTGCAAATTAAAACACATTGCACGTATTAAGTACGTACTCCCCGCGTCTCTGGGGGCGTTAATATTGGTGGAGGTACACCATCCAATGATGAGAGGCGCAATTTGCGGTGGGTGATGGAATCGCAAATAAAATTATAATTTCTTGCTCGAATTGGATGTCGTTACTGATCTCGGCTTCGTTAATAGTTTTATTATCTTCGTAATCTTCTGTCGTAATTGCTTCATCGATAGAGACATTATATTAATGTCTTCCATCTAAAGTTAATTAAAAAAAACATTCGTGAGAAATGATCTCGTTTTATGGCAAATTTCTAATTTTGGCTCCTTTTAATAGGGTTTAAACCACATAGGCGCAAGTGGCGCTTCTAGAAATAGCAAAATTTGTGCTCCAAAAGGTTGTTGATGAAGTTGCCAGTTATTATCATAATTACAAACGATAAACATAGATATAACGCGATATTCTTTAATACGAATTAATACTGTGACCGAATTACTTACTGTTACCATATTATTTGGTTTAATATTAGAATGATTAGCTTGTAAACATTATAATAAACCTGTAAATGGAAATAAATGTACTAATTTATATCAATTATATGCTACACATTCAGGTATGTTTGTATATGTTTCGGCTTCTTACAAAATCAAAAAGTTTGTTGATCGGATGGTTTACATTAATTCATCTGTACTTTTTTTAAATGTCCAATAGACATCACGTAGAATAGACAGTAGATGTAATGTATTGAATTAATTTAATGAAATGAAATAATTGAAAGTTGTGACAGTGACAATCACATTGAATTTTCGCAATTAACGTCTGCGACGTGTCCGTCGCGACTGACGGGACCCGCGGATAAGGAGATTATGTCGACTATTGTCAGCTGCTTCGGCGAACACGACTAGAAATAACCGGATCCCAGATAAGCCATGGAAAAGGGTACATATTAAATCACAATTCGATCATCTCATACTTGTTTCGACGTAATTAAAATAAACAACAGTAACACATAGCTTCTAAAAATATGCCTATATTTAACAGCGGTAAATCCAACAGGAATAACAGTGGCACAACTCAAAATACTTAATTCTCCGGTTGTAGTTCGACCACCAGTGTTGTGTTGTTGTGATTACCACAATTTCAGAATACAGACGTTTCACGAATTTTCTTAAACGAGATTTAGGCTGCCTTCTGTGCTCTGCCATCTCATACCCGGTGACACTGTAGACACGTCAAGGCAAACAGTGGCAAGTCAGTCACAATGAAACGAAAACAAATCTAATAAATAAGGTACCCTACCTTTTCCTTCAGCCACTCCCCTTATTATTCTTAATAAAAGTTTGTCCACACGTGCCCATGTGTGTAGTCATACGTTGAAAATAACATGTTAACAGTTTAATATTCAATCAATAGGGAATCTCGACAGAATTAATGTTTGTGTTATTAAATAATCGCAAAGTCATATCACATATTTTTGCTAAAAATTAAACAAGCTAACGAGCTATTGTTATCTAAGCTAATATTTGTTGAAAAACACTTCCAACAAACCGCAAACTGTTCAATCTGTTTGAGCTTTAGTATAGTTCAACACGGATAAATATAAAAAATAAAATAAATTTACTCCAATTTAATCATAAAGGAAGAGATAATATTTCCAGAAATATGGCTTAATAAATCCGATTTGAGCCCAAAAAGAGTAACTGGTGCGTGGGATCGGGTTATATTTTGGTAGAAAAGTGCAAGCTCAGCTCTTAATGAGCGGTCATACGAGTAAAATCCTCAAAACGGTTATATGCAGTAACTCTATCAGTTCTTCTTTGGATTGAGCTGATATATCGAAGCAGTAATGGCTGCTTACGTGAATTTTAAAACATTATTATGGTTGAAATTAAAGGGATCACCGTATATAAACTAACAAACTTAAGCACCATCCGATGTCTGATCCGTCACTAAAAAAAGCTATGCTACCCAGAATTTTATATACACACATAATACATATACATTTGTAACATATTATAAAAAAAACCATTATACAATAACTTTCAGTCGGGCAATAGCATGAATTGCATATTAGCAATAGAATGAATTGTTTAAATTAGAATCTTTCTATGACTATGGAAAATTCATGTAACAGCAAATCCCATAATATATTACCACTTATCTAAGTTTTATTGTAAACGGTGGTTAGACTGCGAGAGTTATCGGTTTATAACATTTTCAAGTAGACGTTGAAAAATCTCAACAAACTTTATTCACTTCCATAACTCCACTTGATAGATGCTAGCAACGCTGCGAAGGCGTAACAGAGCTTTTGCATTTCGCATAAAATTTAGCTTAAATGCACTGTATTATGCTAAGTTGCATTCTGTTGCTGCCCGCATCTGGAGGAGAGGTGTTAAATACGGATAAACTTTGAATCAGTTGTATAAGATTTAGTAGAGAAAGTGATCCTTTTTCAGAGGTACATTTTTAGTCAGATAATGGTACTTGCATCTTTATTGTGTTTTTGCTTCGGAACCTTATCTTTAAATCCAATCATTTAAATAAGATGTCTACATCAATCAAACTTTATTTTAGTGATCTACATACATATCATAAGGAGGTTTACAAAACCTTCTCAAAAGCAAGGATTCTCTTATATATACTTTTATTTATTACACCTACGTACTATGTTATTTGAATCAAAACAGATACTCTCTGGTAAAATCTGCAATTTTACGTTTTTTATTCACAAGTAAGGAAAATAATACATTGATAGCAGATGTTAATATTCAAAATCATTACACCTTTTGGCGTTACAACTTTCTGTAACATATATTCACGCTGTAAATTATTTATACAATAAGCGACTGTGAAGGCGTTATGCTGGTTCGCCGGTAGACCGCAATAATGCAGGCCCCATTTGTCAAGCTAAGCGGCTATGATAAGAAAAAATGGGCTTATTTCCCACAAATATTCAGCGAAACTTGTTTTGTTTGCATTCCTAAACGGTTACTTTTCAGATTAAGAATAAGGTATGGCCTTATCTAAATGCAAACAGAGCCTACAAGCCAACATAAATTAGAACGTATTGACTGAAATTATGTTTAAAAGTTATTTGAGCCTAATACGGCCGTGACCAATTTCCGAATCAGTGAAGTAATCAGTAAAGGTTCATTTTTGGAGTTACCATCTGTTACGTCTGAAGTGCATGATTACTTTTCATTTTGAGGCTCCAATAGCCTAGTTGTTTTGGTCTGCGAATCATGAAGTCGTGAGTTCGAATAATGGGACTATTTTTCTGAACTATAGTTTATCCTTTAGTTTTTTTTTTTAATAGTTTAAAAAAGAATAATGTATAATTTAAAAGGGATATATATATATATATATCCTGATCACATTGTTAAAATTGATCAGATGTTAATTGAATGAATTTTGAAAAGATATTTTTATTATTTAGAAAACGTCCGAATTTTGAAAGTATTCTAAAAGTTTTGTTTCTTTCATTACAGTTTATAAATGCACAAAAATAAAAAGAATTATTTTTTAAGCGCATGCGCTTAATATGCAAAATATACACAATCATTTTACTTCAGTTGGGTGGTTGAAAGCATATTAAATGCTCGTACATTATAATATTATATTTAATACATATAAACAACTTGACTTCACGCAGTTTTTTGCGACTCTGAGTTGAAGTTTGTACTAAAAAACAACAGAGTAGCAACGGAGTACTTTATTTTTTACTTACTTACTTTCAATTCTCTTTCGGCACGACTTGAGGCTAAATACTTACACTTAAAATGGTACCATATATTAGTTAAAAGTAAACAATACTTTAATATACATATTACAATACATTTAAATACATTCATCCTAATTATAATTCAAAATTTCGGTACAGGTCCTAATAAATAAAGTTGGACGTTAAAACTACGTTTTATGGTGGAAAAAGAAAAACCGTGGAGTCCTCTTTTTGGAGAAAAACTGTCGCTGCCATTTGGCGAAATTTATGCCCAGTGTCGTCGAGAAGTTGCGCTGCGTGCGGCGGCGCTCGCTCCCACGACTTTTAAAAATTAGGATATTAAACGTATGAAAACGTTAAAAATTAATTTTATAAGTCTCGCGTAGGGTAAGTAAATTATGTTTTGCATTGCACGGCTGTTGAATTTCTAAAAAGCCGGTGTAATTTGTTTTATTTTGTATAAACGAATTATAACGGCGTGGCGAATTAATTTGTCACTAATCCTTTGCTGTGGGTAATAAATGGATAGTTACGGCCATGATAATTAAACAGCACAGTCGTTTTGTCAAATTACAACATTGGTTTCATTTAATCGCTTGATTATTAACTTGTGTCAAATGGACTGCATGTTATCAATTCGCTCAATAAACGATTAAGGGAATTATGGATGAAATAAGATATTGTTAAGTGTGTACTGCTTTATTCTTGTTTTATAATTACGTAGAAATCATACTAATCTTGTCGCTTTAAAAATAAATCTCTTCCAATGTGTTGTAGGGAATAATAAAATAAACAAGTGATCTCTATCTACATACATCGATGGCATGTGCAAAGTTCATACAAATAACTGCAAAATCCTGTGCATCGATAGTTAATAAAACCGTAACAAGTTTTATGTGGAACGAGATTTCGGAGCCATCGCAGCCGTATGATGCCGTTATGCGAACAGAAATTACTATAAAAATCGAATTTTCGAGTCGATCCTCTTCGATCGAGGCCGGTAATGTATTCATAGTCGTATCCCACATGTTATGCCGATGCACGACCCGCGAATATTCGAGGGCGGCCAATTTGTTGCGACGTGAGCCGAATTTCGGAAAATTACTAGTTAATGCGTGATTGTTGCCTCGTAACCGTAATACGCTATACCTTCCTTTTTACTTGTCTCGAATAGCGATCGTATAAAATCTGTTTTCTAATTGGCTTCTCTACAAAGACAAGACTTGTTTAAACCAGTTGGGGCCAATAAAGATTTTAAAATACACAAAAAGTTGGAAAAACCGCAAGGCAAAAACATAGATGTTTAAAATTAATTACCGCCCTTCGATTTTTTCATTTTTATGGCAACCATTGGCATTTTTAACAAAGTTTGAAGACCAGTTAATCTTCTCTTAATCCTTTAAGCCTTTGAGTAATCGATTAGTTGATCGAAAAGAAGATTTATTGTGAATTTTATTTTTGATGTTACCTGTTTTATGAAATGGAAAATATTTGCGACTCTTTTTTGCACTTTTCTATTTGTATTTTGCGGGGATATTTTTTTCAACCTTTTCGTAAGTCCTCTAGCAAATCACGATAGATTACAAGTTATTGCCAACTTACTAAAATTTGTTTTATTACACACAACGCAATTGGACCTTTTTAATGAAATAAAATACGAATATAAATTTAATATACACATTATTATTTACTACTAATTCCCGAGGAAGGTTGGCGTCAGGCAGGCGACCGGCCGTAAAACACCAAATCTAGAAACAGTTTGAACTACAGTCTACACTTGTAGTACAGAGTCTAGGATGTATGGAAGTGTGGTACATACTGTGCTGACCCTACGCAAGTGGGTAAAGGGCAGGGAGATGATAATGATACACAGTATCATTTGTAAAAAGAGATATTAAAATTTGAAGCGCCATTACCCTAATTGTTCAGGGTACGGACTACCGATTTTGAGGTCGTGGGTTCGAATCCCGCCATTCGACTATTGTCGCTTCTTTTTTGTCTTGGTTACATCAAAAAAAATCTGAGAATATCGACATTCCTAAACTACACATACATACAGTTTTTGTATAGTCTAAACAGATTATACACATTAAATTGTATACGTTAAAGGCACCTCATACAACATGATTAAGGATATATTTCTTCATATGTATAAGTGAGGCGCGCCGCAACACGCTCGCTTCAGGCTCTCAGATATTGCGGGCTTTATTTGTCTGGTTATTTATTGCTACTTTATTTGCTTTCGTCCGCAGAATGTGATGAGCTACGCGCCACACTTTACCCTATGATTTGTGCGTTAATTTTATTTGTTCACCTCATAAAGTTAGGGAATAACATATGTACCCTTCAAGTAGACGAACACGTCTGTATTCTTTTTGTACGATTAATATTTTGTTTTGATTACGATAACGTTAGTCAATGTATCGCTTCTGTGCTTACGTAAATAATGCTCGGAGTTAGTAAACATACAGTAGTGTTACACCTAAATACGTACGGCCTATAGTAAGCAATATTAAATAAGTTCATTACAAATAAGGATAGTTGTAGTATTGTTGAAGCTTCTTTCGCCATTTTCAGAACAAATGCTTTCTCCAGGGGTTAAAACATTGCAAGAGAGACGTAGTGACGACAGCCATCGCCAGAATGAGCCGGTTTGAAGGTAAAAGTACCATGGCATCGAAGAAAATCGTCGTAAGGTTGAAGTCCACTATTTAGTTACACTATAAACCAAGATTTAGTTAGACCGAGTGAGTATTACACTTTTTTATCGCGTGATATTTTTTGTCACAGAAATGCAAACGAGTATAGGACAGTGTACGTAATTGCGACAAAAAATCATTTAAGTAATAATAAAAATTAAATGAGAAATCTTTCCAACAATATAAATAATTTTAAACCGTTAAATGTATTGATGATCATCTTTAACCCACGGTTTAATCTGCCGCGACGATCATTATCAGCCCCTAAGGGTCGTACCACGATCTTAAATAGCCTTATAATCTTCTGTAATAAAAATTGGACTTTCAAATGCAAAAAGAAATGTTTAATTCCGATCGATAGTTACTAAGATGAGCGCGTCTAAACTCTTCCGCTTTATTATATTAGAATAACAAGTAATCAGTATAAAACAGTACTGCATAGTTATTCACCCTACCTGTGTTAATTCATATTATTTAGTCTTGTACGGGTATACGGGTTAGATTGTTTTATATAAAACAAGCGTCACTATTTGAAATCTAAGAACACAATATTACTGTCTGAAAGTAACAGTATGAGGAAACAACATAATTCCCGTGTTTTAATGTATCTACACTGCATTCATATGCTTCACTGAATTTACGTACTGGATCTAAGCAAGAGTGTAGTGGGAAGGATTTAGTAAAATTATGGTGATACAAGGATAATAGAGTATACCAAGTGCTAGTGTAATTTTAATAAGCTTCACATAATAGCAGTCAGTTGTAAACAAAAAAGTTGAACAGAACGATTTATGAAAGGGTGAGAAAAAAACATGGAACAGTATAAAAAGGAGATTAATAAGTCAGTAGGCAATATATCAGGTTGGCAACTAATAAACCCGCCATCTCACAGTACAAGATTATTTTATTTTTAGAGAACTAAATACAATT
>DWLR01003267.1:0-13810 GCA_018246295.1 Papilio alexanor hazarajatica | reverse complement strand
GTATGTATGTATGTATGTATGTATGTATGTATGTATATATATATACATACACATATATATATATATAGCGTTTTTGCTCGAATCATATGATAAAAAGTTTAAAACATCCATTAAGCGCCAGGCGTTGTGAAAAACATTTATTGAAAAAACGACAAACTATTCCTTATATTTTAGATAACAATGTAGGTCGCAACAGGACTATAAAAATAAAAAATGAATACTTGCCAACCCGTTTCAAGGTATTTTAAATTTATTAATCCTTTATTTATAAGGAGACAGCTGAAGAAGTTTTAATAGGCCGCTTTCACTCGCTCGCCTAACAGAATAATTTCGTGGCTTTATAAAGTAGACAACGATAAGAAGGATTATAAAGGGAAGAGGGAAGAGAAACGTTGATAAGGATATAATAGGTCGGCCATGAAAACTGACAGGAACGAGGAGGAATTTATCTCGTTCATCATTACATTACTCAAGGTAATGAAAGAGGGTATTACAAATGAAAGGACGTATTTTTACTTTGCCGTCGTATAATATTATATATTAAAACCTTTACAAAGAACTTGACAAATTTCTAAAGATAAAACACCAAACTATTTTTGACGTTCATGAATTACTCCAAGATAAAGATATGTTTACATTGTTTTGTCAAATCGAAACATTAACATTAATTTAAAACGTTTTAAACACTTATCGAAATATGTAACTATTAGTAAATATTAAAATTTCAAGGTAATAAATCATAAAATTAGTTAAATCTGACATAATCTTGAACATGACATTCACTAAGAAGTGAAACTGAATATATGAGTAGCCACTTTTCAAATTCAAAAGCGCTAATTACACATTTATGTTTGACATGGAAAGTTTACATAATTTAAATTTGTGTCATTAAATTTGATCAATATAGTAGCAAATACGTTACATTGAATATGGAAAATTAATAATGACCTAAGGATTCTTTTGATAGAAGTTTAAAAAGCAGTAATACTTTTCGTTATATACAATCATAATTTACACCATAATATATAAGCATCTTAATTATAATTAACTAACAACATTTCATTATTTTTATGTTTCTTTATAATGTGTAATTATGTACATAATATATATTTAACTGTATGTAGGTTACTATATAAATCAATATCATCATTCATCCACTATTAAAGTGAAACGTTTTAATAGGTTGCTAAGTGTATGGTTAGGAAAGTCGTTGTATTAAAGTATGGTTGGAAACCTTATGAGCAGGGCTGTACTTTGTGTGGTAGGCAAAACGTTTTAAGATTCATATATAATAAAAATACATACTGATTGTTTTGGACAACACAGTTGATATGTTGAAAAAAATTCAGTTCTAACAAATTTGCTTAAGGGTTATTGGTGTTTATTATAGTAGTATAGTCGTCTTTGGGCAGATAAGTTATACGCAAGGTTATACTGAGGGCATTTTTGAATTTATTTTGATATTTAATAAGTGTTCGATTCTATCAGTGATTGTGACGGTTTTTGGCTAGTATAATGTTGGTACCTAAGGGCATACGAGTTGCGCGAGGTTATGCGGCGTGCAGGGCCGTACTCCGTGCAGGGCGATGGGCATGCCGCGGGCCGGCGGGATGATGTCGCGCCCGCTGATCCGCAGGCGATGCACGCAGCCCACGAAACCCGCGATTTTCATCCCCGATAACCTATACAGTTGATATGTTCAACTAAATATGTAAACATCGAAATATATTTACTCAAGCAAGTTATGCCCAGCAGGCGAAGATAGACATTTTTATTGACAAGCGTATTTAAATACCCGTATACGCATGTTCAAATGAATGACAAACATTGTTTAAAACGATGAAATGAATCATGGCATTAAAACGCACCCAGTATGCCGTATGCAAATATAGGTTAGAATTAATGTTATTTAACTGTTATTAGTATATTGATAATGGACGTCAAATAAAATTATAATATGTATTGTGAAAAAACGAAAGTTTTGTCCCCCTCCCTGTCCTTGTCCCCCGTTCAAATGCAACAAATATAAATTTACTTTTTCGTATAATACTTATTTGATATAAATATAATAAGGTAATCATTAATAGCTACTTACAGAGTAACATTATCTGGTGCGCGGCCAATGAACACATAGGGATCGATGTTCAACGAGCTCATATGGCCGTGCGTTGAGCCCCTTGCAGCCGCGGAGCCTAATTTCAGCAGCGCATCCTTCTTGTACCTCCGTGCCGATAATTTAGACCTCCCATCCAGTCTGACCTTGCCGGAACGCAATTCTAAAGGTCCGTTACCTGCGTCCCAACGCAATACCGCCTTGTCTTCTACGAAGCCAAGCCATAAATAATCTCTCACACCTGAGGCGCTCATTAACGCGCCCCCGCCGCAAACGGCCGACACCTCGGCCCATATATCGAAACTTTTGGCGGGCAACCTCGTGCGCGCCGTCATGTGAGCCCGCCCGTCGAATAATGGCGCAATATATGCGTCCTTTTCCCGTCCATCGTAATATTCCTCGTATAACGGATAATAATCATCAACTTCGTTCGTCATATACTGCTCCTCGAAATCGTCGTAAAAAGTCGTATGGTGATGCTCGGTAGCCTTTTTCATACATATATCTTCGTAATCGTCGTTGATCGACACGGGCCTATATGAATGATATATCTTATCTGCGAATGAATCAGTAGATACGGAAAAGATTGTTAATATTGAAAAAAATTTAAAAGTTTCTCTACAGCTACGAACCGAGCGACTACCTTCGACAAGCGTTCCATTACTAGCGGTATCCGACCGGCGGGAGCACATCGACGCACGACAGCTCGGGCTCAGGACTATCGGGCTTGCCGCTGTCGCTAGTGTCTACGGAGGCGTCGGTGTACTGCAGTGAGTTCGAGCTCGGATACTTTGTATCCATACGGATGTTAGGTTTGAGTGATAGTGCGCGGGTGATGTTATGTGTGGGAGTCGAGCGGCTACCGGCGGAGCGACTACCTCGTCGCACGTGAGGCATTCCCTCGCCGCACGCCCCGAAGGCCTGCACTACGATGTCGGCTTGCGTTCTGCAGGCGTGGGCGCGTAGGTGACACGCGGAAACGTAGCTGCGGCCGTCGCTTCCGCACACTGTCGGTCCCTCGCCAGCAGGACACTCCGGGGCGCCGCAGTCGCACGTCGCCAGGCCGCTTCGTACCACACAGTACGCACCAAAGTAACACGTTAATTGCTCGCAATTCGTAGCCGGCAGTTGAGTCGATTCAGCTAAAGTACATAAAATAGCACATTTTATCTATTGGTTAACTCGATCCAAGTGAATATACATCGAGAAATTATGGTAATACTCACGATCGAAGCAGCCATTAGGGCCTAGCGTGTGCTCGTGGTTAGAGCAGACGGTGCATTTCTGGCCCTGTATGCCGGGCTTGCACACGCACCGTCCCGTCATCTGCTCGCAGTCCTCGCGAACCGAGCCGAAAGCGGAGCATCCGCATGCTGAATATTAAAATTAACTTGTTGACTTACTGTTACCACCCCACACGCATATAAAATTACTCTTTATACGATTCTGACTATCAAAAGTTAATAATGCGTTACCAGCCTTTTCAAAGGGAAGTAGATACGAGTAAAGAAAAGGATGAAAAAGATAGGAAAATCGCAGTAATTAAAAAAAATACATCTACTTGAGCTCTCTACTCTAAATGATAACCATTGTGGTAACATTAGGCCCATCGACCGTTCGTCCGTTCTACGAGTAATGTGTCTAGCTCAATCTCACTTAAGTAATGTAGTAACTAATGTAATATGTTTATTATTTTTATCGAAGTATATCACTTACGTATACAGCCAGCATGTACGGTCCCGATACGTGGCAGGCCCCAGTAGCCGGGCTCGCAGCGGTCGCACTTGTGCCCGCCGACGCCAGGGCGGCAGGCGCACTGGCCGGTCTCGTCGCACTGCTCCGCCACCGCGCCCAGCCGGTGGCAGCCACACTGCGCGGGACAGCCGGCGCCGCCCGGACCGCGCGCCGCCGTCACGCCATCCGCGCAGCACCCGTGCCATGACTCCTGGCACTCCTTCTCCGCGACTGTCTTGTCTGAAATTATAGTGAATATGGCACGAAAAACAACAAATAAAATCTAAGGTAACAAAGACAGGCAACAACATGACATATATGATATACATACATGATACATGATGAGATACTCAAATTTATACGTTTGCATTAACAATTGACTTATAATGTTTTACAGATCATAAGACGTCCCACGTCTTGGTACATTTTGTTATATGAGAGAAAGATATAAAAGAGAAATATATAAAGATAAACAGAAAGAGAAAAAGAAAGAAATAGATGTAGACGAACGCTTCAGATGTTATATATGAACAGGAGACGCTTCTTTACAGGGAAACTCACAATTTTTTTTCTCTTGTTTATATCGATTATGTCGACCATGTTGTTGACATACTAATAAAACCAATCTCTAGACGCCGGTGGTAAGGGGTACCAAGGGGCGGAGCTGACCAGAGCGTAATTGTTTTTCAGCGCCGTTTTTTGTCGTTATACTGGAGGAGTATACTCGTTGTTAAGTTGAAAACTATACAGGGACGACGAATATAAAAACCGAATCCGAAAGAAAATCTCGCTCTAACTTGAATGAAGATTAGGATCTACATATGTATGAAAAAAATCGAGGGGTACGAGAGTACTGAGACACGGATCTGGCTTAACATTTGTTTTGTTTATTATACTTGTTTAATCTATTGTATTCAATAAAAATAGTGCTAGCATTTGTTTACTGTCTAGGATTGTAGCTGTCATTTATACGAGTATACATAAATCAAAATCCCGAAAAAGCGCCTCCTACATTCTTAGGTTTAAATTGCCGAGTTGGAATTTTGCAGGTGTGATTTTAAATGTTAAGGAAATGAGTTATACTCTTAAATGTGTCAAGTTGAGTGCTGGATCGTCCGGCACAATGCAAGGCCGTGAGTGCTGACGTGTAATTTATTGTTGCGTAATATATTTAGCGCGGCGCTCTACCATCGTGAATTTTTACAATGAAAATGCATCGCGTTGTATTTTTGCTGCGAATACTCCGCCTCGGGACAAACTCATGATTACACGTTCAGCATTTAATAGCCGCTTGTTGCAGATTTTAAATGCTTTATGCAGAGACGCAGTCCCAATATAGATAGACAAATGGTGTGGAAAAGTATTAATTGTCTCATCTCTCTATTTATATTTGTTGACTTTTGGCACAATAAATTAAACTATTTAACACAAAAAAAAAAACATTTTAGCGAAGCTAAATTTATAATTTTATGAAACCAATAATATTAATATTCCTAATAAAGAATTGATATTACTTTCAATAGAAACTATACTACATGCATTTATTTTATGCATTAACGATTGATGTATGCGATGACGAAATAAAGAATATTTTTAGAACGAGGAAGTATATGGATGTGTTTCTAATACATAATATAATGCCCTACTAGTTTTCTGTAACATCATTTTCAATTTTGTTTATCCATAAATTTATAAACTTTCCACTTGTTTTAATAAGCATTTAACGAACTGTTTTCTACGCACCTTTCAAAACATACTTAGGATACCTTAAACTGTAATTAAATAAAAATGTTGTGTCGTATTGATAAGTCTTGGCGGGAACCACGGCTTTTAACTTGTGCAGCCCTGGACTGCTTGAGCTTGCATTTCTACTGCGCTGTGCAAACGTTTTTTCGTGAACTCTTTGTCAAAATTTTGGACAATGTATTTAGCACAAAATTTTGGAAAAAGTAAACGAATTTTGTAACGTTTTTTTCTGCGGTTACTGTCCTTTCCATATGTAATAAAACAAATAGAACACATTGGTCTGCGACAATCCATAGTTAAAATTGGATATTCATTCTATAATCTATTAAGATAAACTGAAGCTTCCACTGACGGAGAGATCAGTCTATTACTGCTTCTCTTTGTGCTTTGAACGTCTGTCTATGTACCTCTTCACTCATCAATGCACTTCAATTTATTCACTGTTCTTAAATTATAGAATGGTGACGATATAGAAAAAGTTGATGAAAAAAAGTGAAGTAGTGTAAAGCAAGAATTCAAAACGGTGATCGACGAAAAAAATTTAACAAAACTTGCTGAACAATTAGGTATTCGGAAATCTTAGATAATATTTTAAAATTTAACCAAAAAAATTTTAAAAATCACATTCACTTTTTTTCTCAGAATATAAATTAATGTGATTTATTTTCTTATATATAGAAAGCGATATGAAATGAGAATGCTGATTCTTGCACAATTTGTTAGCAAATCTTTTGTTAAATTCCAATTTATTTAGTGTTTGACATATAAATGATCATCTCGTACCTTTTTTGCAGCACGTCGCAGCTTTAGCGGTGTGGTGACAATAGCTGCCGGCGGGGCAGTCCTTGCGGCGCGGTCCGCCGCCGCAATCCAGCACGCGCCCTTCGCCGTCCGTCAGCGGCTCGTCATCCCCGCACGGTCGGAACTAAACCGAATAAACTAACACGCTGTATATGTAGTAAACATTCACGATCGGTACTGTATAGATTAAACTAACACGCTTTATATATCCTAGTACACAGCCACGGTAGGTACTGTACAGAAAAACTAACAGCTGTATATGACCTAGTACACATCCACAATCGGAAGTGTACGGAATAAACTAACACTGTATATACTGTATACAGTGTTACAGATTGTTTTTTTTTTTCAATGTTTACGTCTTGATTTGAAACAGCGTATATTAAGGCTGATAGTTGTTACATTTCCACGACTCAAAGTGGTAAACACAATAATGTGTAATATGCTACGTAACGTTGTCAGGAGAAGAAACGGAGACATTTTTAATACTGTTACAAATTACGTATTCAATTTTTATACGTAATTCGTAGTAGATTATTTAATAAATAAAAAAGAAGTAAGGCTCCGTATTGCCCTATAACTTCCGGTACATCTAATTCAATTTAAACAATTTTCCCTGTTGTCGCTAACGCAGTTAAACGTCGCGGGGACGAGCTATAGAATTTTCCTTTTATTAAAGTTTATATTGTATTGTTACCAATAAAGACAATTCCAATCGATTGAGCACGTACTTTTTGTATCTGAATATATTTCGGATACTTTACGCGAACGAAAGTGCAAACAAAACAAATTAGAAATACCCGCTACAAGTATATCACCCTAACATGTTTTAAAAAGAATTTTACATATTTTGTTCGCGTCGGAACTGAAACTTTAATTTGTAATTAAACTACTGTTGCAACGCACCGCGCAGCGCAGGCTTTACGATCGCATCCGCGGCGTTAAATTCGCCTATCAACGGCGCGCGAGACGGGTTGGCTAGCACGCCGCCATGTTTTTACGGTTCTTTCGGCGCGACCGCCCGCGCGCCATTCGTGACACGCTCGCTCCGACGCACGTAAACCGTCTTCCCTCGCTCACCCCATGTGTTGTTTTAAACTCGTGTTCCGTACTATGCATACTACCGTTTTTTTGTAATTGTTGATTGTTTAAGTGTAATTAGACGTTGTTTCCAATCTCATTTGAGTTTTAATTGAGATCCCAGTCCTGTTACCTTACAGTGGCTACCCAACTAGTGGCTTCGAACTATATCCCTAAGAGTTACGTACTTTTGTGACATCGCGAGTGCCGCGATAGACACCGATACCGTGTAAATCGTTACGAAAAAAGTTAACACTAAAGTGACTTTGTAAGTTTAGTATCGTCGCGAGTGCTGTCAGTGCCGCGACACTATGTTAATCGTTACGAGAAACGTAAACACGAGCTACGTACTTACCTAACGAACTATTGCCATGCCGAGGAACATACGGAACATTAAAGTTTTGGCTAACAAAGACCACGTGGGTAACAACGCGAGGGAGTCCGACCACGAGGAGCCGGCGGAGCTGCGCGCCGAGGGCGCCCCCGCCCCGGGCCCTGCGCCGCTGGCAGCGCCTGACCGCGCCGGCGGCTTCTACGAGCGGGTTCACCGAAAACCTCTTAGCCGGTTTCATGGAGTCCTTCATCAGGATGCAAGCGAAGACCAACCGGACCCTGATCGAGACCCTGAGATCCGGACCCTGGCATCCGACAGCTTCGACGCCAACGCCCTACACCTGCGCGTCCATCGACCACCCACCCGCGGCCTACCACCGCCTCCAAGTGCACTGCAAGATTCGACGGGAGGTCACGCGATGCGGAGGCGCTGGAGACGACATCGATACAGTGCAGGTATTCAAGGAGTGCGCAGGCGTCAGCGACGAGCATGCGCTGCGCGGCCTACCGATGTTGCTGGAGGGCGACGTGGCCGTGTAGAGGCGGGGCGCGCGCACATCCGTGCACGCCTGGCCAGACGCCGTAGCACGCCTGCGCACCATGTACGGGACGCAGCTGCCATCCTATAAAATGCTTAGAGAGATAGCTGACAAGAAGCAAAAAGACTGAGCGTGCCGAAGTGTTTGTTTGTAAAGTGCGGTCTCTTTTAGTTAAATCACCATATGCGGTACCTGTGTGTATGCAAATTGATATTATCTACGGTCTATTACAAAGACGTGTCAAAAAACGTTTGCCTAGAGATGATATAAATGATCTAGATAGTTTCATAGAAAAGGTAAGAGCGATAGAAGACGTGTTCGACGAGTTAAACGCGTCTGATAACATAAAAATGGCGGCGAGTCACAACACGTCTCGATCGCGCGCGACGTGCAATCCCGTTATCGAAGTCGACAAGTTCGGACGCAGCGATCGCGGTGTTGCTACGGGTGCGAGTAATACTACTGTCACGAAACTCACCCCTAACGCGACCGATAGTCAAAAACGTGATAAACGAGTTCGATGTTTGTTTGTAAGTGTCACGGGCACGTTGTAACCGAATGCCGTAACCTCCAAAATAAAAACAATAAAACAGCTTCGACGACTCCGGAGCTCCGTTGTTATGGATGCAGCCAACCAGGTATTGTTAGGTCAAAGTGCGAAAAATGTAATAGCGGCGAACAGTCTCCCACGAAACTATATAGTCGAGTTCAATATGCTCACCGAAAAAAGGCTCCTGGCTCTGACGGCCTCACCGCGGATATTTGCCTATCTGCCATCACTCTTGGACCGAAGCTCTTCCTGGCAATAGTAAATCGTTGCCTGGCCTTGACGTGTTTCCAGGAGGTAGAAAGAGGCAGTGGTTGCAGTGCTTAGGAAACCCAATAAGGAGGACTACACGCACCACAAAGCGTATAGACCGATTGGGCTTTTACCAGTAATGGTCAAAATTTTGGAAAAAATACTGGTGCGGCGGGTCCGCTGGCATACTACATCAATGATCAGCCGACGCTAGTACGGCTGTATGCCGCAGTGTTAGACCGAAGACTCCCTCTATGATATGGTTCAGCACATTCGGGCCGTCGAAAGACGGAGGCTCGTTGTGCTGATATCGTTAGACATAGAGGGAGCCTTTGATAACGCATAGTGGCCGGCTGTGAGGTGCAGGTTAGCCGAAACTCGATGTCCCGTAAACCTGAGGCAGATGTTCGATCATTATTTTGTTAATAGAACAGTCCGCCTCAGGTATGCGGATTCCGAGTGGACTCGAAAACCCACCAAAGGGTGCGTGCAGGGCTCTACTGGGTGTCCTACGCTCTGGAACCTACTGCTGAATCCGCTCCTGGGGGAATTGGAGGATATGGGCTTCCACTGCCAGGCATTTGCTGACGATATAGTCCTGATGTTCTCGGGCGACGGCTCCGCGGACATACAGGGCGGCGCCAATGCGGCTCTCGACCATGTTCGGATGTGGGGTGTACGTAAAAAACTTAACTTCGCCGCAAAAAAGACCCAGGCAATAGTTTTAACCAGGAAATTAAAATACGACTCCCCGCGTCTGAGCATGGGAGAGAGACGCATTGAGTTAACTAAGAGTATGAAGATCCTCGGGTTGATAGTTGACGATAAGCCTCTATCGTCAACTGTCAACCGCTGCAAAAGTCTCGTGGGGTTTGAACCCCGAGATCATCAGGGCTATATACGTTGCGGTAGTGGAGCTCATAATTCTCTACGCGGCCAGCGTGTGGGCGCCGGCCGCCCGGAAGAGGATCACTCAGAAGTTATTAGACCGGGTGCAGCGGGGCTTTGCACAGAAAATAGTAAGGGCCTGCAGGACGGTCTCTCTAAACGCTTCCCTGTCACTCGCTGGGTTGTTGCCTCTGGACCTTCGGGTCCAAGAGGCGGCCCTTCTTTATGAAGTAAAGAAGGGTCACTCCCGGCGGGTGTTAGGGGACCCAGATTTGGAAAGGCCGGCCAAATATGAGGAATCCCCGCACCCCGCTCACCTGGAAGGGCTGCAGTTCGATAGTCTGACGGATGGTGACGAAGTTGCCCAGCGAGCTGCCGTCGATGTAAGGATCTACACCGACGGCAGCAAAATTGACGGCAGGGTCGGCGCGGCGCTATCCATATGGGATGGTGCCTCGAAGACTAACTGCCGGAAATTAAAGCTGGGGAACTTCTGCACCGTATATCAGGTAGAATTGTATGCCCTATATGAGGCCGTCAAGTATATGGGAAGATGTTCCGCGGTGAGGTTTGGAATTTACTCCGACTCTAGATCCGCCCATGAAACGCTAAATAATGTTGACTCCCTCCACCCCCTTGTGATGGGTATAAGGAATATGGTTAAGGAGTTGGAGGAGAGAGGAAAGAAAATGAGATTTAATTGGGTGAAGGCACATGTTGGGGTGGAGGGTAATGAAAGGGCGGACATTCTAGCAAAACAAGCAGCAGTCGGGGTGAAAACCAGACCTCACTACGAGAAATGCCCTATTTCATTCGTCAAGCGACAACTATGTTTGGATTCTCATGACAAATGGAATAGGAGGTATAAAGAAGGGAAGACGGCCTGGACAACGAGGGTTTTCTTCCCGGACGTGGTAAGTGCCTACCCAGTACTCCGCAAAATAGAGTTGGATCCCGTGCTGGTTCAAATCTTGACGGGGCACGGGGGTTCTCTGAGTATTTGCATAGGTTTAAGTGCAAAGAGAACCCCTCGTGCGCCTGTGACCCAGCACGGGACGAAACCATGCTGCACGCCATTATAGATTGTCCGATATATGCTAGGAATCGATTAGAATGTGAAATAGAAATAGGTATAAAAATAAATGAGGAAAATATTAACAAAATAGTAAGAAATAAAGAAACTAGACATATATTTATTAAATACTGCAAGAACCTTGCATGTAAAATTATAGAGAAAAATAAAAAAATAAAATCGGACACCAAATAGCTGTTAGTTAGGTAAGTTAGTTAAGATTTTAATGATTAGTAAGCAAATACACCATACTGTAATAGAGTTAAGTTTTAATGTATTTATTTATTTATCACTTTATATTTTTTAGCATTTTACATTTTATATTTACAAGTTTTAATAAGCTCCATTGCTCTAGGATTAGTTGCTTGTTATTAGAAAATTAATGATTTGGTAGTAAGATAGAGCAACAAAATTGTAAGAATTATATTAAATAAAGAATTAAAAAGTATCTGGCTTTAAAAACGCCAGGGGGAGCAGCAGGGCGGCAAAAAGGCCGCCCAAAAATAAAAAATGCTCACCGAAAACGCGTACGCACCGTCACACCCTACAGTTTCGGTCACTTTCGTGGATAGGGTAGGTGCCGCGATATTCGACACGGGAGCTACGTATAGCATTGCACGCTCCACGTTGTATTCAATTTTACGATCTGTTGGGATGCAATTTCCTGAAGCGGAGCTAACCATAGGACTCGCGGTCGGTTCCCGCCAAACGAAAACATTACTCCCGGCAACAGTACCGGTGATTTTAGAGGGACGACGCATCGATTCGAATTTCGTGGATTTTTTCGGGGGAAAATACCCGAACACTGTTAGGTAGCGATTTTATTGTTAGGGCTGGAGTTACTGTAGATTTATCCCAGGAGGCATGGTACTTTTGCGACACTCCCGAACAGGTCTTTCCCTTTTTGCGATCCTTCTCTTTAAACAGCGCATAGCTGATGTGCGCTGACATATCGGACATCTCCTTGCGTGACGACGAGGGCACGGAGTTGCCGCCTGAGCACAGGGACGCGCTCAACGCATTTCTGCGTAGCAGAGCGAATCAGTTCGCTGCAGAGGGGCCTCCTACAGACTTCGCTTGCCATACGACCACGGTAAAGGAAAATCAGGAACCTCTCACTGCACCCCCTTATAGGTTATCACCGGTAAAGAAAGAGGCCTTGGAGAAGGAACTGCAGCAGCTGCTCCACGCCGACGTAATTGAAGAGTATGAATCCCCGTGGGCCTCAAACGTCGTCCTTGTAAAGAAAAAAGATGGGAGCTACAGGCTTTGCGTGGATTATCGCAAGCTTAACGCGGTCACAAAAGCGGACCGCTACCCGCTTCCCAGGATCGAAGACGTGCTCCACGCGGCCAAAACCTGCAGGTACATGACAACGTTAGACCTGCGCTCTGGTTATTTTCAGGTGAGTGTTAACCCTGTTCACAGAGACCTCACCGCTTTCACGACGCCACTGGGCACCTCCAGATTCAAGCGTATGCCCATGGGTCTTCGGAATTCTGGAGCCACGTTCCAAAGATTGATCGATCGGTTTAATTTAACCTACGGGTGAACCGTGAGAAGAGCCATTTCGCACGTGACTCCGTTAAGTTTATCGGCCACATCATCGTACCAGGTGGTTTTATATGGATCCGGACAAAATGTCCGCTATAGCAGACATATGTACCGCCTTCTCAGAACGTGAAGCACCTGAAGTGTTTTCTGCAAACCTCTAGCTGGTTCAAACGCCTCATACCAAACTACGCCGTTAACTTCGCTGCTGAAGAAAGGGAGCACCTGGGAGTGGGGCCCCGAGCAGCACAGCGCATTTGAGACCATCAAGTTCCTCTTGGTTTCAGCACCCATACTACGTGAGGCTGACAGGTCGAAACCATTTAAGCTCAGGACCGACAATAGCGGTTACGCACTGGGTGCGGCTCTCCTCAGTCGAGTACGCCAGCCGCCTTCTCACGGCTGCGGAGAAGAACTACAATACAACGGAACGAGAGGCGCTGGCTGTTGTGTGGGCCGTCTCGAAGTTTCGAGGATACATCGATGGCGCTGACGTGATAGTGATCACCATCCGCTCAGGTGGCTCATGAGCCTGAAGTTGCCGAGTGGTCGCCTGGCCAGATGGGCGCTCAGTCTTCAAGAGTTCAACCTGAAGATAGAATATACCCCAGGTAAAGCAAATGTGATCGCGGACACATTGTCGCGCCCCGCATATGTTACAGAGACTGACCGTGACCTGTGCCTTGCCGTAGTAGACCAGCCCTCACGCAACCCCAAGGAGGTCCGCGAAAACCAATTAAAGGACCCTGAGGTTAGTAAGATCACAGAGGGGATAGAATCCGACGATCCCTTTAGGGGGAGGTCATGGTCCGATAAGGGCTATGTCATCGTGAACAGCGTCCTATACCGGTAAGGCCCCGATAACGAAGACGACGACGACGCTTGTTTAGTGGTGCCGGAACACGAACGTAAGAACGTGCTGGCCGAATATCACGACGCCCGCACCGCTGGCCATTTTGGCGTAGAGCGGACGTTGCAGCGACTCGCTGGCAAGTATTACTGGCCGGGAATTAGAGCATATGTAACTGCCTATATTAGGACCTAGAGGAGCACCAGCTGATTAGTGATCGTCAGTATGGCTTTCGTCAGCGTCGCTCAGCTGGTGATCTTCTAGCATACCTGACTCATCGATGGGCAGAGGCAATAGAGGGCAA
>DWLR01003266.1:0-13813 GCA_018246295.1 Papilio alexanor hazarajatica | reverse complement strand
CAAAAAATAATAATTTACTTAAGACTAGACTATGTAAAACTAACATCGGATGATCTGCATTGATTAATCGAATTTCACACAATCATAACAAAATCTCTTAAAATTCCGACATCTTTAAAGATAAAAATCCATCCATGACAAGTAAACTTAAAAAAATTGTCTAGTAAAGTTTAAACCCCTTATGAGTTATTTATTTTTTAATACATATGAATTTTTTTACGGCTTGCTTCTTTCTTCATTACTATTGTTAAAATTGTTGAGTTAGCCTGTAATCGTGTTATGTGTTGAATATATTATACATTATTGTCAGATATAGATTAAAATGATAAACAAATAAATAAAATTTATCACCATTAGGAAAAACTCAGTAAATGGGCCTAATCATAAGAACCCGGTTGTCCCGGGTTCTACTCCTACTCCTGGAATATATGACCTGAAGGATTCGTACACAAGTCGTTTTAATAATATGTAACAATCATTGTCGTTGGTAATGTACCTATGCTGGTTATGACAGTTAGCGAATAAAGAAATGCGGACGAGAAACTCCACTGGCGCGACGACCGGCCGCCGTCCCAGCCGCTACGCACCGCGGTTACAATTTTACTCTGATACTTGCTTAGTTCTACGTTTAACCTGCAACATTGAAAAGGCATTATAAGTCGATAAAGTTAAATTAAAGTCTTTTCAGCATAAGTGTACTCTTAAAACACATTTTCAATTGAACATTTTTGTCGAGAAGTGTACTCTTCGAATACAGGTTTTATAATCATGGTAAATAGTAAACTGAACAGAGTTCAACTAATAGAAAAACTGCATTTCCAAAAGTACCATGGTCTACACTTTTTATTATTATCGAGCAATAACCGCTAGATAAGAATTGTTAATATTGGATTAACACATATAAGTTTCACATCTAGCTAGATTAATCATCGTAAACAAGATTAACTGTAAAATCAAACATCCCTGACATTTGCAAGCCCAATCTTACCTTTAAAGTTACACGATTAATGATGTTTTAGAAATTGTTTCCTACTTTCTACTTTGATTTCGTATTAAAAAGTGTTATTTTTTGCAAACTATCATTTTTTTTTTTAAATTTTGTAGTATGGCTAATTTGCTATCCTATATGTGGTCGTGGCCACGATAATGGCACAAACTTGTGTAATTATTGTATAGCCACTGACTGACTTGATAAGTGTGAAAATTTCAAATCAATCTGACGTCTTGAAGTGGGTTAAATGGAGTTCCACGTTACATAAATAGATAGACAAATACAGACGAAGCTAATAAAAGCGTGTTAAAAAAAATATCAGACAGATAGCCGGTTTAAAATATCAATTATATACACGGCTTAGTATCAGCAGTCTTTAGATAAAACCAGCATACTCTCAAAGTGAATTTCGATACAAAGAACAGAATTTTAATGTCGAACTTCTTACCTGTACTTTAAAGCAGTCTCATTGAATAGATTAAGTGCTAGTGTAACATTCTGCCAGAGATACTGCGCCGTGTTGTTCCTTTCTAACGTCATATTGTTCACGCGTTCTATCTCACTTGCACCTTCAATGGCTTGGAACATGAATGCTCCTGAAAAACGTATTTAAACATGCTTATTACCACATGAATCAAATTTAAAAATGTCATTAAAAATACATAAATAAACTATCCATTTATATGTGAATAAGTAGATATTTATTGATAATAATTGTGAGTTAATCTTTACTAACACTCTTCATTCCATTTACAGCTAAGCCTAAACTTAATTAGGCGATGGTTGGTCGATTCGAAACCTTAGTCCTTTTTTTAGCTTCATCTTTTTGCCTATTGATGTTTCAGAATAAATGGCTAAATAACTCGAGAGAACAAATCCATACAGAAAGATCTCATGTACTCGTAATTTACAAAGACAGCGATAGAATATGAGACTGAATAAGATTGATGCCGGTTAAAAGGGTTTTAGTTCATTACTAACTCAGTTTGCCCTTTGAGTTTGATTTGAATGCAAATTGACGTCTTTAGATTCAAAGAAAGGTATCCGGAATATGAATCTTAATGTACAAATCCATAAACATACTAGTCATTAATAATACGAATATGTCTATCTAATTATTATGCTTTGTGAAAGGTCTCAATAGGGAAATAAAGAAAACTTATTTGATAAGATCAATTTTTTTACGCTCTTATAAATATTAAGTATTTAATTATCATTCTTATAAATATTACTATTGCAAAAGAAATGACTTGGACTATTAGATAAAGAGAGTAACAAAGTTCTTCGTTCACTGTGCGTGTGGCAAAAGAATAATTTCCCGGGATCAATTTTACCGTTCAAATACGGCTATGGACTATTAGATAAAGATAGTAACAAAGTTCTTCGTTCACTGTGCGTGTGGCAAAAGAATAATTTCCCGGGATCAATTTTACCGGTTAAATACGGCTTTGGACTATTAGACAAAGACAGTAACAAAGTTCTTCGTTCGCTGTACGTGTGGCAAAAGAATAATTTCCCGGGATTAATTTTGCCATTCAAATACGACGATGGTACCTTCAAGAGAAAATTTAATGTGTTGATAACCTAAACCTTTGGATCACATCGTCACATTATTTAAAAACACATTAGGTGGGACTGTGGTCAATCGTGCGAAGTATGTGTTATGTATACTTATATCAACATACAATACAAATCTCAGAGATTCAAAAGATCTGGTTAATAATCTTTTTCATTTGACAGGCAAACTATTAATAAAGCTTATAAACTATTTAGCACCACTACGACCATTAGGTGCCTAGCAATAAGAAAAAGAATGCCAAGCGAAAAGAACGGAAAATAGATAATTTTTAAATGGATAATATGATTTCGTTTATATCATATGTTTGCGGGTAAAACCATGATTTACAGCTAGTTAATAAAAAAATAAGTCTTACCAGCTACAGTGTAGGCAACCACTAGTACGATCAAGCCGATATTGCTGAAGAGGAACGCCAGCAGACTCCTCACGTAATTCCGAATGCGCGAGGCGAGCCGGCGCCTACGTCGCGGCATTATACGCCAACCATTCCGACTCCTGACGGCCAGGTAGGCCGCATTGCACCTTATTCCTAGGTCTAAGTTCTAGGTCTATCTTCCCCGGTATTTGACGACACAATTCTGAAATGTAAAAGATGTATCAATTTAAATAATGCACATATAACGTGTCTACAATAATCTTGTACCTTTTTTTTTTAATTAAACCCACATTTCATTATGTTAATGAACCCACATTTTTATGTATAAGTTTTAAATCATTTATTGCCACGGTATGTCCCATTACAAATCCATTAAACAGGTCTTAAATCTATCAATTCGACAATTTTCGGAAAATCTTCAGAAGCCAAGGTTCAATGAAATTAAAGGAATAAAAACCATTATGAAATCAGTTATGTTACAAATGTCGAAGTTCAGAGAAAAATAGAAGCGAATTGAGAACCTCCTAGTTTTTTTTTTTAAGTTGTGAAAAAAATTAAAAGTGAATTTCTTATTTAATGAAACTTTTAGCAGTTTGCTTTGATACTATTTTGACTTTTTAGATTATTTAGCTTTACGTGGTATTGCAACTCATACCTGGATAAGCAAGTTTAAAATTTTAGTAAAGATTATTGTTGAATGTATTTGTTACGTTTTATGCTTGCCTAGTACAGGTAGAAGGGATCAGGTGAGTTTGGCTCGTGCACCGATCCAAGTCTATTTTTAGATCGAATCTTACAGACCGTTTTACGTACCAATAAACATTCCGTTCAGGAATCGAACCTTGGTTCTGTGACATAAACCTATTTATTACCCGCATTAACAACGTACACATCCGCTTTCGTAAACCTTTTGAAGGTCATGTGGTTTAGTTGACAAATTATTTTGTAACTGTTGGTGATATGAGCATGATTATATGAGCATGCTATGAGGAGGGAATAATTGCATGTGCAAGAGGTTTTTAGTTATGAATGTAGAGTTATATGTCGAAAGGGGTGAAAGATGACATGATTACGGAAGGAATGACTGATGACGGACGATAAGACGATTTGACACATAAAGTTGGCACAGGGCAATGATGTGATGATGATATTTTGCTTGCGATATTATGATAAAGTTTAAGAATAGAATTTTTATTGGTTAGATTGAACATAATAATGTATATTTATTTAGGAGACAAACAAAAACAGAAAAAATAGATTGATATTAAATATAAAGTAAAAGGTATAGATAAATGCTGTATGGTTTCATCACACATGACCATTACTTGAGCAATCTGCACCCTAAGCGTGCTACGCGCAGCATTCTCATAATTAATAATGTTTACTTAATAAATAGAAAGTACGTTACATACTGTGACACAGTACACTACTCAAGAAAAGATTTGCCTATTTTCTTTGTAACTGCATAATTTAATAAACGTTTTTGGTAGTGAATCTGTGTTTTACGTGCTCCTCAACTATGAACTTGCAACAACAATACAACACAATATTCGTACAAGCTAACTGGCCTGTACAAATACTAAAGTTGTAGAAATAGGAAACTTTCACTGAAAACATGTAGGTAGAGGATATTCGCTTTAACAGCAATGAGATAAAAAAAAACTAAAAACATATAGTACCATAAAAAGAGTAAAAAAAAAAGAAATGAATTAGCAAGACATATATTATATTACCTAGAGATAGATCAAGTAGAAGTTAAAGCTTTAAGTTAAATACGAAGAATAAAAGTAAGACGAAGAGGGACAAAAGGGTACCTATTTAAAGAAAATATTTATTAAGCTTTGAATATGAAACGCCAGCTTGAAAGTCTGTGTCCAAAAGTCCGGTATTATAAAGGCTACACATGCGATATCGGTTCGAGTTCTCTCCGCTGTTGGTTTTGATTGCAGATTAATGACTTTTTCATGTTCATTTTTTTTTTTATAAGTTATATTTCAAAGTCATGTCTCAAGACGTTCATTAAAATAACATAGGTTTGTTGCATTTGAAATGATACGTCAAATTATGAATGACTCGTTCAGTTCACAATTTTCTGTCAGTTTATAAACTGATGATATTCTCATTCGGTTTTAGGCACAGACATGTGGGTGGAGTGTCTCCACGATTGAACTACGACATCAAAGGCGAATTTTACACCACTATTAATATCCCTTTGATGTTTATTATTGCTTTGATCGATACGCACATAATATGTTATGACTTTAATCAAGATTAATCATAGAGAACAGTTTGAATGGGAAGTCCACACATACTTGATGTGAAAATACCACATTTTATGAAGCATCTACATATTACACGCCTATTGTCCTGGACGCCTTTAAATCCGCCTTTCATGTTATGTTGTTTATGCTAATGTTTTTTTCTATCAAAATCAGAAAAACGTACATTAAATTTTTAAATAATAAATGGTGATGCTACAAAAAGTTCCACTTTAAGGAATATAATAGTTTATTTTTATTTTTTTCAACAAAAACGAAACTGACTTAAAATGTAATTTTATTTATAGGTCATTTTGTTTTTATAGCCACGATACGTCTCATTACATGTCCATTTAGGGTTAAATTGTTTATTTTATATTGTTTGGGTAAACAGGGCAGAGTATATCTTCGGAACTCAAGGTTCAATGACATTCAAAATTAAATGGGATCCCTTTCGAACAAAAGAAAATTAAATCCGTTCATAAATGAGGAAAATCTGAGGTAACATCATCATCGTGATCTCAGCCTATGATCGTCCACTGCTTGACATAGGCCTCCCCCATTGATCGCATCATTGAACCACCTCCTTGAATTCGGTTAAAAATTTAATCAAATTTTGAAGTACAGCGTAGGAGTTTCGACTTGTGTAAATGTGTAACGTTAACCACACGGTAGACAATATTAGATATAGGTCTGTGATTTTAAATCAACATCCAATTAATCATAATGTTTGATACGTTGCTGCTTGCAGTAGTAGACACACTCCAGATCTCGCAACAGGGTTATACAAACACAGCAATGTACTTTGTTGTAAGCAGTCTTACAAATAAATCGATTTAATACTTTATTGATCATTCTTGAAACTAGTCCAATTGAATGCAAACTTTTGCGTATTTTGTTCACTGAAATAATTCCTCTTTATTCAATTAAATAAATATTCCCAAGAAGTCACGTTTGGGGATGGGCCATGTCTACCCAATATAAATCTCTATTAAGGTGAAATGATCAATGTTGAATTGATACAGTTAAAAGTAATTCAGTTTACCTAAAGGCGGCAACCCTACTAGACAAATTTTAACAGCAGAACAATGTTAATCTATAAATTATGATGAATATAAATTCGTTTTGATTTTTAAGATTGTATAAACAAAAATATGTTGATGTTGAAAGTTATAGCATTTCAAGCGTTGTAGAATTTCAAGCACCGGAAACGATCATTTTTCTTCAAGATTCATTGGCAGTAAATAATGTTCTGAATTTAAAATTATAAATGAAAATATATGAATATGCGGCTGGCCAATATATGACGACAGCTTAACGAATTGTTATAAAATCTTGATGTGTCATATAGTCAGTCGGACTAGTTGATTTTTTTAACTAATTACTAGTTATTTTGCTTTTCGTTCGTTGTAGTATTCAAAGATTGTAGCAAATGGAAATCCGTAATGTCTGCCTTTCTATCGTCTAAGTAGAACAGAGGAAAAAAAGAACTAAAACGAAATGAACGAACCGTTTATTATTTAAAGAAATTAAAAATTTGAGATTTGCCCTACTTTATTATACTTCTTTGGCTTAAAATTATTTTAAATACATTACAAACTATAATTTCCTTTATAACGTCATCTATGTGAAATTATTACTGGTTTATACAAATATTTGTTACACTATAAAATTGTAATGTGGTCCCAGTATATTAAGTTAGATGTCACCTACTAATAACTACTAGCCAAGAGATATCGCTGCCCACAGAATCAACTGGAACTGCACCATCAATGTCGCTTAGTACATCAAACATAAAACGCTATTTAAAAACATTCAATAACATCATCTTAGCATCAAAGCGAAAGACTATTTCTATCTGACTAATATAACGAGTCTAATCAAAATAGTGAAGCGATTTCGTATTCGCGTTAAGAAAATTATAGAGCATGCCGTTTGGTTCCGTTTTATGACGGCTGTCGGACACATGTTGGTGACGTCAATCATGACGTCATAACAGATACGACGAAGAATGTACGCAAAGCATTATCATTAAATGGATATGTGATTTAGCGTAGCTATTGCCCGTGGTTTCCCCCGCGTTTGTTTCTTATTTTCCTCACTGTTTTTTTTACTTGACTATGAGTGACTTGTTATAGTCATAACAAAATTACAATGGCAACAGATATTGTAAGTTATGTATTCCCGTATCCCGAAAAAGGACTCCCAAAATATTCTTTAAAGGCTTTTGTAATGGGGGTCATAAGCTCATGGTCCTCTATAGCTATAAGAGAACTTCGATTTGGATAGGAGCCTTGGATCATTTTAAATAGTCATTACTGCTTATTACAACAATCAAATCAGCTTTTACTGGCTAGCCAATCGTTTGTATTTATAATCGGTCTATTTTAAAACTATAATTAATTATGAAATCTTCATATTCCAGAACATCTGTTCGTAAACTCGCTTTTAATACGATGTCAATGCGACTTTAACGTTTACAGCGTGTTTCCGAACGCGTTCCAGTTTTTGAAACCCCACAATTACAAAGTTACTAGGCACAAAATACGTTAATTTTAGCCGAAACCTTTATTAGTTTCCACGTCTCTTAACCTAAACCAGTTGGCAAGGTTTCCATCAACAAACCCGACCGTCGTAAATCAAGAAGATTTTGCAATTTTAACATCTGCGACTACGAGTATCCGAACTGTATTCGCTTGTAAACAAAATTTATAGGTAATTATAACCATTAATCAGTAGAAGTTTCTCTTTTTATTTACTAAGTAAATATATGATTTTAATGACTGGCGCCCGGACATAAAACGAATGAAAAAATGTGAGTATTACGTAACAAGCTGTCAACTTATTTAGCACGGCGCGGGTAAAGTCTAGATAAAACGTAATACATGTATGAAATCATAGTTATAAGTGTAATTTCGATTACTTTTTAAATAAATAATTTGAAAATCTAAATTATACTTTGTTACAGTTAAAAATTTGCATGCTATCCACAACATAATAAAATTGCATTACACTTTGTAATTGTGTGTTTGTAACTGTTATAAACACTATAAATTTTGCGTAAATAAAACTTTAATTAATCTTTTCACCTGCTTTTTTGAAAACATAAAAAACAGAGAAACTGTAAATTTGTGAAATACCGTTCTATCTTTCATGCAACTTAAAAATTCCGTACCCCAGAACCTCTCAGGATTTTCAGGCGTAGATGTCTATGAAATTATTGATCAGTCCGTCGTAAATTTATAAAAAAATAACTATTAACCTTTTAAAACAAAATCAAATTTATATAATTTATTCATAAGTAATTTAAGCCACGGTACGTCTCATTACTAATCCATTAAATCCAAACAGGGTTTCCTTAAATCTACCAATATTAAATATTGGTAAATGTTTGGAACCCACGGTACAATGAAGCTTAACATTAAATAGGAACTATATAATGTAATATATATATAATATATATATATATATATATATATATATATTGAATTACTGAATGGTATAAAAATAAAACCTTCGCTAACATAAAATTTGTGCTTTCTGAACCTAAACCGCCATGGGACTATGGAAACAAAGGATGTTCCATTATTCCGAAGCCGTTTCCAATTCAATAGAATCTTGAACAGTCTATGCACGGTTACTCATTAAAAGCTTTATGGCAATCCTTTTGTGAAAGATTGCTTTATTCCAGATCGGTCTCGAAGTTGCTTCAGCGTACCTTACCTTAATTATGTCAATTGTATTTGAAGGATCGTACTGTATAGAGTTAAATTAATGTTTCGAAATCTTGGGCTAAATTTAATTATCCGATGAGATTAAAGTCTCTCGTAATTTCGTAAAAGTATTTCGTATTTCTTATATCAGGTAAACTAAGGCATATATATTCTGCTGTTATTAAAAAACACAAAAGTCAAGATGGATGGATGATTGTTGTACTCTTGTACGCAAAAACTACTGAATGGATTTTAATAAAATTTTAGGTACTTGAATATAACAAGAGTAACATACACATTAGATATTTAATGGTACCTAAGTGTAAATGAGTTAAAAAATGCTGCGATTGTGAATTAATTTGATATATGTTGTATTTACTCCAGGGTACAAAAAGTTGCATTTTTAGTTACAACAACAGTAAATATAAAATGTTTCTCTAAATACAACTATTTTGAAGTAATTTTATGTATCTTAAATACATTAAAATAATTTCAAAACGCATTTGATATAACGTCTTTATTTCAAACATTTCCGGTAAAAGAAATTTACGTATTTAATACACAAAATTAATAACTAAAGTGCTATCTGTATGTACTTAATTATATTACGTTGCAGTCAAAATATGAAATCAGTCGATGTTTTATATTATATTTAATCTCCAGCAAAGTGGTTCTTTTCATAACCTTCGCCTACGATTAAAATATCTAAATTAAAAAAGGCGACTGCAAAGCTTCTCTGCACAAAATTCATACATATAAAAATCTAATCTAAGATATTTCCAAACCAACTCTCTTCTTGAAGGACTTAGGGTCCTTCAAGAAGAGAGTGTACTTCTTCCTTAACGGCCGGCAACGCATCTGCAGTTCCTCTGGTGTTACGGATGTCCAAGAGCGTCGGTCCACTTTATGTTAAACGACTCGTTTTTCTCCCTTATTCAATAATAAAAAAAACCTGTAAGTTAATAATTAAATTACTGTATCAGTTACTATCAAAGTCCTGCTCATTCAATATTTAAAGTTTAAAAACTATTATAACATCAATCACGAAGTTAGATATTTAACATAATATACGGTTTTAAATTTTGACTGCAACATGCATATATTCCAGAGCAGAAACAGAACAAATGTGTTGTCATCTCTTGCAGCGACATATTCGTTTGAGCGCTCGCTTCAGTCCGGCGAAGTAATGTATCACTTGCTCCTGGAAAACAAATGCATTTCGAATGAAGGGAAGTGTACGCTGTTCCAAAAGAAGACTCAAACTTTATAAAAAAAGAAGGCGGCCATTACATTATTTTACAATATCATCGGAAATGTTCTAATTTGGAAATTGTGGAAATTATTAGATGAAGTAAAGTGAAATTTTGTTCTAGAATTGTGAGAAAAAGTTTGTTTCGGAAAATATTTGGGAATATACGAATTTTAGTGTCAAATGTGAGATGCAACAATATACTTGATAGGTGGCGATGTAATGAAACATGGTGCGGAGGTCATCAGCTAGTGCATACCTGCATGAGATTGAAGCACATGGCTCCGAGCGCGATGCCCAGCATGAGGTAGAGCGAGCAAACTATAAAGGAGGTTTCGATGCGGGGCGTATAAACCCGCTCGCCCGGCACGAAGTCCCCGAAACCTATGCTGTAAGAACGAACAACTTATCAATTTATATTTACTACAAAATCTAAGAACTAATGACGGTATAGTACAGGTTGGAAGTTTCGATCGTGGCAAACTTTTTAAAATTTGTACACAAAACATCAGGGCTCTCAACTTGCGTCTCTTGATGTAATTTCCCTTATTGTGCAATAAAAATGTCTGTCTTCTTCGTCTCTTTAGTAATACCGATATCTGTGTACAAGATATCAAGTACCTATGTAAGTTCGTTTTAGCTTTCTCTCGCGTTCGCTACTGATACGATAATGTGCCAATCTCATTTAAATTAGAAAAATTATAATTTAAAAAAATAGAATGAGTTATTTTTAATTTATTTACCTGCTTAAAGATATAAAACAAAAATAAGCTCCGTCCAACTGGTCCCATTTCTCCCACAGACCAAAAATCATCGACCCAAACATTATGTACCTGGAAATATATAAATACAAAATTTAGACACTCAATAACATTGAATACGATACTAGAATAGTTACCTAATATCTTTCAAAAACAGAAGACAATGATACGATTAATTTTAATGTACCAACTTAAATAAATCGCATTGTTTTTTTAATCTATATGATGATATCTAAATCATATCTAAATTTAAAGGCTATATCAAAACTTTAAATGTGAAATAGACTTTAGAAATATTACCATTACAAAGACAGCGACAATATCTAGAATCCGTACTTTAATGAGTGTGTGTGTTTTAATCAACACTCACCCCACCATAACAGCAACACAGACACTGATAGGTACTGTTATTGTCTGAGCATCGAAGGTGACGTAACTAAACTCGCTGGCTTCGCTCTCCATCCTGTAGGCTGGCTCCGACCAGCCGCGGTCGTTGGGATACCTCGCATCCAAGGGATGAGGCAGTCGTCGTATGTCCAACCTCCTGTACATTGCAAGCGCATGCTCAATGACATGGGATATTGCTCCGGACCAAGTCAAAGTTCCGACTTTACAAGATAAATTACAAAGCAAAAGCAAAACGCAAAAGTTTTATTTAATAGTAAATTGATGAACGTACACAGACATATTTAAGTATTGAGAAGATTATTTTAGACGAATCCTTCGTCTGGTATTTACGTTACTTAAGTAAAAAAAATGGAAAATACATAGCTCAGGATTCAATTTACTCTCTGACTTTCGGAGTACATAAAGCTTCCGTCTCTTTGTTTCCTTAAATTTTATATTGGTAGAATTATTTTTTGCAATATTCTCACGTCTTAACCCATTTGTATCAATTTAAATTCGGTAAATAACCAATATATGTATGTTAAAAAAGACCGACTTAATCGACTTCATATTTTAAAATACTTTACTATACCTTTGATGATAAATAGGATACGGCGGTATCCGATAGTCTGGTGTGACGTCCGACTCGGACACCCGTTGCCTCCAACCCTCAGGACACTCTATACTCTCCGCTTCACTTATGTCCACCTACGAAAAATATATATGTTTAGTTTCACTGCAAGCGACACGGGGACCATGTGGTCTGAGCAAAGTGCGACCTTAAAAGTAGTCTACCCCTGGTATGCGCAGGTTGTACAACAGCTGTTACACGAAGTGGAGAGATTCGAACGAATATAAGCGTAAAGAGATGGTGTTCCTAATGCGTTTCGTCTGAGGTGTGAGATGCTTTAAGTATCATCTCCATCCTCTTGGCATCCTTTTCTTCTCTTTTATCTTCTACATTCCTCTTTCGTTCGTCTGGCAACTGTTGAGGATATCTGATTATGGTAACATTATATTGACATCCTGTCTCATTTGTTAACTGACTTACTTCAGTACGTATCCGTACAACTCTTCGTCTTGCAAAGCCGGGACATCCCCGACATAAACACACCAACGCGTACAAACATTTGAACCAACGCGCCAACAGTTGACCTGAAATTGTATCGTATAATGGGTTTTGTATTCCTGTATCTATTTCTGTACGAAAGCAGTAATTAATTAAAAACTTACCAACATTGGTAACGTATAAAAGGAATAGGGGCATTCCGAGCAAAGCGTAGAATATAGTCATCACTTTTCCCCAACTCGTCCGTGGGCTCAAGTGGCCGTAACCTGAAATATTATTATGAAGAAATTAATAACTTTACTTAGTACTTTCCATATGAAAGATAATATTAAAAATCAACGTGAGCAACGCAAACAGATAAAGCCCGGTTTCCATATTACATAAATTCAAATTCAAAGCAATTTATTTTAACACAATTTTTCGATTGAATACGCTAACCCCAAATTTAGCACAAGTTTAGCATTAGCTTATCTCATTTACCACTCTTGTACCGAAAGTTTCCATTCTATGATTAGAAGTAAAGAATTGCACTTGTAACTTGTTTCAGTTTTTTGCTGTACGCACAATAAAATAAGATTTATCTTTTAATCTTACAAGTCTCTAAGTCATGTAAGTCTTTTGAACGCAACATATACATTTCTACAAGAGGATGGAACCCAGGTGTATGTCTAAATACCTCAGAATAAACGAAAATGTTAGATTATCATTGAATAATGTTGAACCTACGACCATTTAAGATCTTTTCGTTAATGTGCTTAAAACTAAGAAAAAAATGTGGCAATGACCTTCACCAATGGTTACCTTCGTACATTAACAGTATGTTAATTCAATATGAAATACAGTATGTTATTCAATCAATTACAAATTGAAATCGATTTGACTGATTGGCGCACTCCGACCGAAGCGAATTCAATATAATATCCAGCGGGACGTTGGAATCACTCGCCCTTGGGGGTGTACTGCTTCAATCTTCCCTGTAACCTAATTATTGGGCGCAGATCCAAAGCTTTCAAGAAATCAACTGACTAGAAGTGACTATCTATCAACTGCCAATCGATTTATAATGGGGACAGTGTGACATAAAAAGTTACGTTGGAACTAAAACTAAAGGTTGTTAACAGTCGTCCAAAGTGAATTGACCAGATTAGTGACAAAATAATAACGGCGACGAGTATGTAAGGGATCCTCCCTTACATACTCATCTAATGTACATATAGATGTAGAAGAAGCGAAAGCAGTGTGCCAGGGTCATGTCAAATCAAAATTTATGAACTCTGTCTACCTCTAGTTTATTGAAGTTACAGAAGAAGCATGTTTATATATTTATTCTGCACAATATGACTTTTTGTCATAACAACCTCTTCTTTATACCCCGATTAACAATTAATGTCCAGAAATCTCAAATAAGTAAGATCTTCAAAACCTAATGC
>DWLR01003265.1:0-13813 GCA_018246295.1 Papilio alexanor hazarajatica | reverse complement strand
TACGAAGTGTCACACGATTATTTATTTCAGTCCTCACGCATCCTCCTTACCCTCGGGCACTTTTCGTTTCAAATCCCCACACTTATTACTTCACGACCTATTTATAAACTGGTCTTATATAGTTAACGTCTTTATGTATTCAGAAGTAAAACTTAGTATACATGAATAATTTTATTCTTACGTTTACGATAATTTATAATTCAGTTTACGTCTTTGTTGATGACGAGTCGTCATTTAATTCGGTGTGACTATAGATAGATAAATAGAGACGAGGTTAACAAGATTAATGACATGTTTGGGCAGCCGTGCTCGCCTGGTGCACATCAAAGCAACGCAGCCAATACACGTCCGCGTGTGTTTTACTGACAAAATACAGAATCTACGGCTAAGAGTAATGGTTCCGTTTCCCGTTTAGCTATTGGTTTTAAATGTATGACGAATGAAATTATCTATATCTTGCGCATTATCACAACAAGAAACTGTAAGTATTTTTATTAAATAGTGTTTATGGTTAAAATATATTTGTATAATAAAATGTCTAATGTTGCAAAAAAGGATGGCCTATAAATATTTTAATAAAAAGTTCACGCTTTTTAATCGTAAATTCGTCCTCCAATCTAACTCGTAATTTTCACAAAACTGTTTTGGGAACGGTCAACGTAACAGTTTGCATTAATTTATTGTTAATCCAGCTGGGCGGCGCCAGGACAGAGCTCATTTGCGAAGTGTTTTGTGTCGTGTTAATGAAATAGGTTGACACGCACGGTGACATCATTCCATTGTGATAAATAATACAGTTTCTCCTCGTTGGGCCACACCTAATTTTATAATTAACTACACTATCATCGACGGAACTCGCCTCGTTCGAGGTTGGCTTTCCTATATTATGGCCGATGAATAATTCGACAGCTATTTTTATATGATATGGTGCCGATCAAACGAAGATGGTACGATGCATGCAAACAATAGAGTCGAACCGCCGCACGTAGAGGTGATGTAAGCGGCGGCTTCCTGCGGGCCCGAGTGGTGCGCATTGGTCGCGGGCTGGACGCGTGTGCGCTTGCTAATTGCTAACGGTGACGTCACCGATGCGACGCTGCCATGCCGCCGCGCCGCGCCACCGTTATAGTGGGCTCTCGCGCGGAAAAGACAACGACCGCCGCTTTCTCCGCTGCGCGCTTCCAGCTGCCCACTGTCCGGCCACCACGGGTACCCGTTACCACTAACTTTCATGGTCACCAATACCATTCGTGAAACAATTCTAATCGCGTCTCGATTATAGTGTAAGCAAAATGCATTAGAATTTGAAAGTGACGTTGCTCCGAACGATAGAAGCGATCGCGGCGATAAGGCCGACGGAGAGCGAGCGCGTCGCAGAGCATGACTCATCTTAATGGTAGCAATTGTGGTGGCGCGAGTCAGACAGGCAAAGAAACGTGCCACGCGCCGCTCTACACTCGCGTCACGGAGAGCCTGGGATTCACTACTATGTATATGCATGCCCAGACACCATGCTCTGTTGCCTACACTGAATAACATACCATAAGCTCTATTTTAGATACAATCGAGGTTTTAAAAATATTCATACAAATTAAACGACAGTAGAAGCGAAGGTTGCAACGGAAGCGCGCCACTCGGACGGTGTCACTGGGTCCGAATTCATTTTTTGTCACAATTGAAGGCCGTCTACAATCGTCGGTCCTATGCAACACCGTTTAGTCTGTCATCAAAAGAAGGAAATCGCTTTTCAACCTGTTAACTAATGAGGTCGTACAATCTCGTAAGAACTGACACAAAAAGCTCCCAAGCGTCCGCCACCACGAATGACTAATCGCTAATTGCATGAAAAGACTAGATTTTATATTGTTTTCGTAATGAGTTTTCCCGCTGTCGTAACAAGTGGCTATATTAAATTTAAATATCTTGCTATTATAAACGTTATCAAAATGAAGTGGTTAAAAACATTATTTATTTTATTTTTAAAACCAATAGCTGTTACACCGTTTACCACTGATAAATACGTATTATTAACAATTCAAAATTCGTGCCGTAAATGAAAAATAAGTGACAGTATAATATAAAGAGAAAAAATATATAAAATCAAACCACATTAATATTATGGGGCCTCTTCATGTCATTACAACTGTGGTTAGGATATAAAGAATTGAGTCGACAATATCGTCTGCTTTGCCGAAGTCAGACTGGTATTGAACAGGTCCAGTTCTGAAATTATTGAAGCTATTATTAGCACGCCATAATAATGTATTTTAAGTAGCAAGTAATTGGTAAAAACACGAGAATATAGAGCATACCTTTAGGTCTCAGCGATTTCGCTCTTAATAATATTTCACCCAACTAGATCTGGAGATTCAACAATACCAGTAAAATTTTGAGCAATAATACAATACCCGGATTACATCTTCATTTCTATTTTCAATATTTACCATATCAGGTCTTCCAAATTTTATTTATTTTCACAAATACAGTTTGAAGTTTATCAACTTATTAAATATTACTTAAAGTTACTCATGTTTAAAGCTTAAAAAAATTAAAAGGAATGTAAATATTAACAAAAGCATCTTGCAGTTTAGCATCTCAAAAATAAATAAGATTCTTTTGAAAATAATTTATGACAAGCCTTACCAACGGATTATCTTAAAACGGTTTTGCTTAAAAATTAGTTATCACACAAACTATAAATTGGCACCTAATATTAAAATACGACAACATTTGATTTGCTTTTTACTATGTTAATAAATTGTTCAATTATTTATCTTTTTTTACAAAAGAAGAAAGATAAAAAGATAACATAGGTATTACTAAAATTGTATGTTCGCTAGCCCCTGGGTAGGATTCTCTATGCTAGCGGGGACCTAATTTTATTAATATTTTTGCTTTTGTCATGCGAGGTATCAGTACGAATATACCACATATTTCATAAGGTCTGAAACCGCAGATTTTGCTTTAAGTTCACTTATTTAATTTATAAAACATAATTGATATTCAAAACGACTGCAACGTTATCATCTCATTAAATCTTTTGTTGCGGCGTCAGATATAAAGTGCATTGTGTCGCTTCTTAAGTCTGAGAAGAACGAAGAGTCGAGTCGTGTCCCGGGTCGGGTATCTGCGTTTAAATGTCACGCGCACCGTGAAAGGACTTAGTCTGTGCACTAAATGCCATCACGATCTTCCGAGAGCATTGTAAAAACCGGCCGCGCCAGCGTAGGACTGCTCGTCGTCCTAGTTTTCATGTCTACGTCCTAGATCGATGTGTGTCTAGTCTAGATAATTATTCTTTAATCTATTAACTACCTAATATAGGGCTCAATAAATACTAATAAAAAATAAACTTAAACAAATTTAAGGTTAAGAACATACTCGTACAAGCAATAGATTTTGTTGTAGATTCGAAAGCTGGAAAATACATTGGCTTATCAATTGAACACTTAATCGACAGACCGTAAGTCGCTTAGCAATATAACTAATTCCGCTTCTTACCGCAACACTGTTGTTATATGTAATTGTATTCCAAGATACCAGAAAAAGCTAGTTATAAATTTCCTCCTTGACCAAAACAAGCGCATCAGTAAGTAAACAAAAGTTGTAGCTAGCCCTGGCTTTCTTGGTAGCAACTTTCTTGAGACCTCGGTCACTTTACGGATCTACACATTCGCAACTGTAATTGATAGAAATGCACGTTTTGCGCACCGTCATTCTTTACCGATGGCACTTTTACGACGTGGATGGTACGTATCAAGTTAGTTACAGCCACATTAAAAGAATGACCGTACAGAAAAAGATCATTTACAGTGTGCGATCTATGATACATGTTTTTGTGCGTATAAACTAAAGAATATATTTTGCTATTTTCCTTCCAACGATGGATTAATTCTCGCAGACGTATGTACTCAATCAAGAAATGAGTGATAACTTTTACACCGAAGTATTACTTACCCAGTAGGAGAATTACTACAGTGTTGAAGAATTTTTAAATTAACAATTTTTTTTATCTTGAATCTATTTGTGATTTAAATGTTTTATCTTTGATTTTTCTAGATTTAATAAACGATATAGTATTTTAATTAATAATTTGTTTGTTTACGACCAATAAATCTGTATTTCTGTAAAAGCTGTCAGAATACCTGGACTTTCAGATGTAATTGGGACAACCTTACAGCTGATGACTTTCGCAAGTGGCAGCAATTTTCGTAGTCATGCTCATCGGTACCTTGAAATCTAACAAAATTAAATAAATATAAGGTAAAGCTTATGAAAAGCTTAAACTGATATTTACCCGTTATCTTTTGTGAACATCTTCTATCTAATATTTGAGATATCTCGCATTAAGCTACCTCAGTCCCTCACTTGGTTTCTATTCTTAAATAATGATGTATCTGTTGAATATGCTGATTAGTTGCTGCCACTAACGCTGCTGCTAATAAGCTCTAATGAAAAACGAGTTGGATCTAATTTTTTCTGAACTTTGAGCATTCCATTTAAGTAACGTGAAGATTAATTTACACCAAAAACATTTTAAGGATGTACAAGATTTTAATCTGATTTCTTTAAAGTGCACCTACTTAGGTAGTCAGTGTCGCTTCCGAACTGGAATTTCATGTCTCTAGTTGTGTCTGTGTGCATAGCGTATGTCTGTAACGAGACTAAAACAGCTTCAAGTATCCTCGACTCGGCTGTCCTGTGCGCGCACATAGACTTTATACGTATGTGTATTTATATACAAATGCCTAAGACACAAGAGTTAAATAGCTTCTTTATACCTTTTCTTGCAGCAGTAGGTATAGGGTTTACTTGTATTTCTTCTTGTTATATTCAATCTCGTCACAATATCAATCCGCCTATAAATCTACAAACTTTCTATTAACTTTATGGCAACTTTCCAACGATAAATTATTACACTTAAATTTTCCAACAATTTTTTCCTAATAATTCCTACATGTTTAATGAAGTGGTTCATGAAATTGCACTTTTGCTCATAAATAATTTAATGACATTTGGTAAATAAACAGTTAGCAGTTATTATGAGACCGTAGAAAATATGTTCCTTATCTTTCAGAATTATGAAATTTGATTTATCAAGTTTGATTTGTAATCACAACAGGTAAAGACAATGAGCATAACGGTGCATACTCAGTGTAAGGGAACCGAACCTCGAAACGTATCAATTTCGGTACTCCTACACACGGCCCACTTATCCCCGCCTTATTTATTACACTGTCGAACTGCTGCCAGTTACAACCGTTTATAGTTAACCTCGCTCAGTAGAGTACGGCTTAAATGGTTGTTTAATTGTAATCTACATCAGCAAGGAGCGGAGTTACTCGAGCTTTTCCATCGACCAGCCTCGTCTGTCTTGTCCTCCTACGCGAAAGCTTCCAATAAAGCTTTCTGCTACACGCGTGTTGCTCCTACGTACCGTATAATCCAATACCTCGCCGAGCTTCTTGATGCCTTGTAAATTATCTCTAAACTCGTTTGCTCGCCTGATTATATCCCAGTAACAAGATAGATTTTCATTATTAAACAACTTTTTATATACATTATTATTTATATATAGAAGAGATTACTTTGGTATGGATAGACACTGGACATTAGTTTTTCGTCTTTTTTTTAAAGTTATTATACTTTCGATACTGCGAAGTTGCTTTTGTGAAACATATTAGTGTAAAGCCTCATCCGGAGGACACGAGTAGGTTAGATATTTAATTTAGCTAGATCTATTTAATTAAACTTTTTAAATTGTACACATTGAACCCTTTGTCATGGCGGTTATTTTACACCCAGCTAACCCAAAAATAATTCAGTATACTTTAAATCAAATATTTCTCAAGTTTTCCACTTAATTCTTTTATAACTTTATCTCTTTCTGAAAGCTGAGTAAGAATTTTCTACGGAAAATATTTTTTTGTAATTAATTATAATTTAAAAGCCTGTTGAATTTTTCGATTTATTTTAGTTTAGTAAAAGATTTATGTATGATAAATAATACTTTATTAATAAATTCTTACACAACGAATTGAATGAATTTGTATTTTTATTGCAATAGCAGCTTATCGACTTAAAATAGAAGAGTTTATTCAGGCCATTTGCAAGAGACTGTGATATAAATAACATTGCCTGAGTTGCCTGACCTAAACAGGTTCCAATTGCAAGTCGCCCACGCGCGCGCCATCCTCCTGGAGGCGTTACCTTCGCTGACTCAGCTCCACCATGTGCATTCTGACCATCTAACTGAATCATTTCAATTTTTTTTAAAAGATGTGTCGTTTTCGAGTCGTGGTATTATTTCAGTTCAGACGCTGAGTAATGTTTACTTAAGTAAAAGCACAATAGAATGAGAGCGTAAAATATTTTGTTAGTCTTTAAAATTTTTATCAAAAACAAAAACAACTTCTGATGTATGTCATTTTATTTTTATGGATTTAAATAATTTATAACCACATTACAATTACATTGAATGCAAACGTGCCTTGTCTTAACTTTAACCTTATCAACTTTCGGCATATCTGCGGAACCCAAGGTTCAATGACATTAAAAATTAAATGTGTAAATATCAGCTTTCCAACATTTTTTTTAAATCTGTTCATAAATGTCGAAGTTATGAGGGAACAAACATAAAAAAGCTAATTGAGAACCTCCTCCTTTTTAAAAATCCAGTTAAAAATACGTTATAATTGCAAAAGGCGCGTTTTGTGTAAATGTGAACTAAAAGCTCCGCGTGTTCTCTCTGGGCCGTGGCTTGTATGTTAGCCAGTGCCCATCGCTTGTATAAAGTCGCCTGTCGAGGCCCGTGCTTATGTGCCACTGCTTCTAAGCCCGATTTAAACCATGACATCACTTGCAAAGGAATAAGTGCATTAAGCAAAGCCGCAATATCTTTCTATGTGCTCGTATCCGACCGCAGCCCAACGCGCCTAATCTTGTTACTGATACATGTGTCAGGTTTCCTTTGATAGTAGATTCTGTTAGGCTGATTTTTGCCGATGCCCCCTTTTGAAAGTTTTTTCGGTGTTAGTACGGTACAGTATCTTTAGATTTATCAAAATTAATACATACAAACAAAGATATTGTTATCAGTTACGAGTAACACGTTTATTTTTAATCTTTATGATTAAAACTTGTGAATTGTGTTAGTCGTTACATCCTATGTACTCAAAAACCGACTGACCGGTTGGCGCAGTGGTAAGATACTTGCCTTTCACGTCGCAGGTCGTGGGTTCGATTCCCACACAGGACAAACATTTGTTTGCATGAACATGTCTGTTTGTCTTGAGTCTGCATGTAAAAAGACCACCAGAGGATGGGTAGCAGCGTCCTTTTCTTAGTACGGTGGAACATACTGCGATCGCCAACCCGCCTGCTAAGCGTGGCGATTATGGCACATTTCCCCCCAATGTTGCGATCAATGGGGAGGCCTATGTCCAGCAGTTGACGATCATCGGCTGAGGTGCTAGTATACACAAAAATTAATAAACTGGTGTTGGTGAAAGTTGACAGGGTTTCAAATTCTCTGTTCCAAAAACAGGTAGTTAAGTAATCAGTACTGTACAGCTATGTTATATTTATAATGAATATGCTTACTTATATTATAATACGTGTGAATCGTTGCAATTCCTGAAATTGAGCAAATGAAACGTGGAATCATATTTCACAAGGCCACATTCTTGTGTAAAATGTTAAACGTATATCCACTTCTGAGTAACACTTTGTCATGTCATCACTTACCATCTGATACCATCATATACGAGTATAAGCCGTTCAGTGCACACATCGATAAACTCCACTTTTTGAAAAATCTTAAATTTTAGTGTCAAAGCACTAAGTATAGTCATAACTTTTTATATTTATAAAAACTTCCCCGAATAATAAAGGTTAACACCATTAAACGGCAAATTATTTTGGCCATTGAATAATAAGTAATTTATTTCAGAAGCCATTTTGATTAACTCCATACTGTAATGTAAATCGTTTCAATAACGCAATTATATTATTAGTTATTGGATTATCTGAAAAATTAAAATTTTAAGTTTATTGTAACTTATTCAAATTAAGGAAATAAGAGCTGAGTCAATTGAAATAAAATTTTTGGTCAGTGGACACAGCTATTTGCCCAATTACTCAGATATTGCTACTATTGAGTAATGTGCAAAATAAAAACAAAACATTTTTTCACCAGATGATTGGTACAATATAATCAAAACATGTGAAAAGAAAGCGCCACTTCATCTAATCCAAATGACCCTGCAAGATTTTTTTTCAACGAAACCTTTAAAACAGTCATTAACAGAAAAGTAACCGTCACAGGGTTTCCATTAAATTGGCTTAAAATACGCTGGATAGAGTTAGAAAGATTCAAACCCCATCTCATACAGTTCAAATGTGACTATAATGAAGATACAGAATTTAAAGTCTTTATTATATCCTCAAGGTAGAACTGTGACAAGGGAAAAATGGAGAGACATGATGGACCTGCTAAAATTCATTACTCCTGTTAAACATGATTACTATAAAAACTTGACAACAAATGAATTAATCACGAATAATATATAAGAGAACTGTCAACATTCATTTTTATGGAAAAGCTGTAATGAACATGTATAATAGCTAACTTTTTCTCTAAAAAAACCTAAAAATTTAGACTGAACTTAACTTTGTAACTTTCTTCAGCTGCCAAATCGATTAACTCCACCACTCACATAAAAACGGTAATATTACTGAAGATTATTTTTTGGCTATTCTTTCTTATTAATTTTATATACCGTTAGCTGAAAGCTGTATCTGTATTTATGCATTCTACATTATATATTTGAATTTATATTATATCAGGAATTTTAAAAAGCACAATTTACGTTATATCATCGCATTTCTTAACTTTTTGTTTTATGGAGTTAATCGATGTGTGCACTGAACGGATCATATTATGGTGTTGCTAGTCTCTGTTTTAATATAAAACAGGTACATTTTAATTTTAAAATATGCGAATATTAACACATCTTCTCAATTGTTGCATCTTAGAATGTCCATAGGGTGCTGTAAATGTAAATACATTTATGTATATTCTGTCTGCATAAATTATGTTGCAGAACTATTACAGGGTTCGCGTCATGACAGAATACTTACAACTTTTTATTTAAAAATGAAAAAAAAAACAATATCAAATTACAAAATATTTTGTTTTCTCTTTCGAAATTTCCTTATGAAAAAATGTTGCATAAATATACTATGTTTTATTTTTGATACATACACTTTTATGTTGAAATTCCAAGCTGAGGTAAAGAAAAGGAGAATTATGTAATTTTTTGCATGTTGTAAAGTTGTGAAAGGTAATACCTTTAATATTATTTTAACTTAGCCCCAACTAAGTATTTATAACGTTTATTGATTTTCAAATGAACAATCCTGAAAAGACACTGTTCTGTGTACCTGGTAAATGAATCTAATAGGTTCCGAATTGACATGCGCTGATATGACCACAAATGTTTAAATCAACACCCAAGACAGGTGGCAACCTTAATCCGTGTCGGAGTCGGATGCGTTGTACCGTGATTTTTGCGTTGCGGTCTTTTTGCATTGCCGCGCATTTATACGCGGCTGGGAGCAAGAAACAAGGCACGCTTCGCTTATGCCGCTTGTATTGTCTCCTTCCCCCTCTACCTACCACCCTCTCGAAAGTGCGTGAATTTACATTGCATTCGCTGAGACCGCACATGGTTTCATATACTATACGTAAAATATATTATTGGAGAAATTTTGTCGTCGCGTCTGAAACTGGTATACGACGTGACGTCTTTCACGATCCCCTACATGGCGCTGATTTCTCAGATTCAGCATGACCAGTCGGGCAGCTTTGGGCAGAAAGTTTTTGTACAGCGACGCGGGTGGATTTCGTAACGTGGTGGACATTGCATAATTTTTTTACTTAAACACCCGGATATAATTTATAAACGGTTATTGATAAGTTTTCTTTTAATTACCTGTAATAGTCATTTCAAAAGTAACTTTTTATCGTGTGCCACACATCCGAAAGTTGTTAATAAAAAAGCTATATTTGAAGTTAAGAATTTTTTCTCGATTGTTGCATTATAATGAAAGAAAATAAATTTAAAAATATATGAAATTAAACATAGAAGGAAAGATGTTCTATTAATTTTAATTATTAAGTAGCTTCGTTTTAGCTGTAAGCCGAACCACAACTTTCTTCTGCACCACAGGGATGACAGTTCAACTAAACACAATTCCCTTTTACTTTCTCGTAACAAAAAAAAAACTGAAAACTTTTAACATCTACGCATTCAGATCAATGTAACTTTGTGATTTTATCGTTAGGTCTCTTCTCAGTTGCATGGATTGGAGCACAAAATAACGTGCCGTGTAAAACCTCGTCGACTATCTTTCAAAGCAAACTTTAGGAATAATTGCAGAAATCCTGTAAAGTTTGACGCGCTGCTAGCGGCAGTAATTTAATCATCAAACTTTAACGATGTCTATTTCCAAAGCTTCAAAGCAACAAAACAACGACAACCATGTTAAGCTCCGCCGCTCTGTTTGTCATTCCTTATTTTAAACCATGTATGACTTGTTATTTTTATACCTCCTTTACAGCTGGTGAGGACTCGTCAACGTTGTTGTCTCAACTTAAATTGTCTTGTTCAAGTTATTTGTCTGAACTTAAATTGTTATTGATCTTATTTTTCTTATGTTGTATACAAAGGTTATTATTAAGTTTATAGAAGACATAGTCTGCAATCTTAGACGGTTACACCATACCTTAAAATGATATTGTATTTTCTTAACCAGAATTAAGACGTATTACTAAAGAAATTTCCTTTCCGGATTTAAATGTACACAAAATCTATAAGTAAGTGCTTATTATCATACAGCTAGCATCGAATATTAACAATTGTTCACTTCATAAGACGGAGGATGTCCAGGACAGTTCTCGCGAAACATCCAGAAATAATCGCCTCCCGGCGCCATCGCAGCGATAATTCCGTCGTTGCACTTACCAATGCACTTCGCAGCTGGAGATTTCGACGCTATTTTATTTCACCATCTGAGACCACGCTGTACGTCTCGACGTACCTCTGTCGAATTTAACAGCTCGCGCGTTATTTTCGTATGCGTGCGCGTCTGCAGAGAGTTTCTTTTGTAACCCAATCGTCACGGTCAGTGTGGGCTCACTATCGTGTTTCTGTTTCTATTCAACTTTCAATAGAATTCTATTAAGCTGTTACAGACATGCAATCTTTAACCGATCGCAGTATGACTCTAGCGGTATGAAAGTATTTGGAATGAGCCATTTTTGAAGATTTTTTTTTTATTGTGAATGTCTGTAGTAAACTATTCATACCGGTAACATCGTTGTCGCTCTTACGTTTGGAGTGTTGCCAAATAATGTGGAAAGTGACGAGTTTCGCGTTTATCTGTGAAATGTATCCGTTCCGCGTGTTTGCAAGTGGGTAATACGTGCGGCTGTGTGCGTTAGTGCTGTATGCAGCGCACCTGCTCACATATCCTTTCGAGTGTTGAGATAATAGGCAGCGTTATTCATCGAATAATATTAGCTTGCAGAAGTCTCAATATCGAATATCGATTTAATAATTTCGATAAGGTAACTACGGCTCTATGTTGAGCTAATGAGTTAGGTATCATACGTGCATTTCAGTTTTACTTTAATTCTGTCACTAAATCCGCAGTGCAATGTTTTTACGAGTAAGAGGAAAGTCTCTATTTTTAAATGTATTTTAATTTGTATATGCGTCAGGACCTGGTTGATATTTGAAATAATAAGTTGGTAGTACCAAGACCTACAGACGAAAGATATTTTTTTATGATAAATGGCAACAACTAGTTACACGTATTATAAATTAATACTAAAATTTTCCTATTTAAAAAACAATATCTACTTTGTTTCGAACAGAACATTTAACGGCATAACCAACGGGGTTATCGATAACATTAAATATTTCGGTGAGCCACGAAACTCAATTAGCAACGTAATTTTATGTTCTATTCTCATGAGTAATGGCTCTGCTCTATCTTAAATTAAAAACGCTATTACGCACTATCAACAATATCGCCTTGGCGCCGGTCACCGACCCCGAGCTCTGCTCCTTTGTTGTTTATTGCGGCCACATTAATTACCACTTGTTTCTTCGCAGCTATAGGAAATGCAATGCATTTTATGTCGCCATAAAGTTTTATCAATTTTATAATCACTAAATTGCCCAGAATATAAATATATTTATCGTAATAATTGGTACTATTTCGATTTCTCTCGGCCTCGGCCCCTAACACGCGATCTGCGGTCGTAGTCGAGCTGCGAATTCCTATGTATTGAATTAAGTGCGCAAATATAAACAGTGTCTAGTATGCAACATTCCTCCTCCAGTGGACAAGCTCCGATGTAGCCGCGCGGGCCCATGTTATCACAACATTCCGAGAATTCTCACGGGCTGTTTGCACGCACGTCGCCGGCTCGTCACCGAATATTGTTCCTTGCTCCTTATAGTATCAGAACATATATTATGATGACATAAATGAAGCTTTTGTCATTATGCTAGTTGTAATTTTTTCTTATTTGTCATAATACTTCAAGCAGTAACGAATAAATTATAAATTGATAACTTAAAAGTTTGTTGAGATGGCTTCAGACTTTCTGACATAATTGCCAGTGAAAAACTATTGATGGTTATACAATATGGCGTATTCCGGAGCTCCGTGGCACTGTCAGAGGATGGCCACGAAAATATTTCATGAGTACTTAACGGTGTACGACGTAGAACGGGACAACTTTATAACATAGCGGTATGTGTATTATGCAAAATATTGTCCGAAAAGTTAGTCATAAAAATATTAAAGTTCTTAAGGAGGACTGGACAATTATCTGTATACCTCTATACATTTCACCGTACAACGATAGCCATAGTAATGTTATTTTTCAAATAAAATGAACCCGAAACTCAAGTGGGACCTAAACACTTAAAGCAAAAATTGAAAGCGTTCCGCTGGTTCCCCGCATTTTATTTAAATCGCACGTTTGTCAACCTTGACGCGGTGAGTAATGCCTTGCATCCGCTAAGCGTCGTACTCTTGCAAGCGGTGGATTCGCGTGTCCAGCCTCCTGAATTTTAATTCTGTTTAAACAAAACCGGCTACAGACGAAAATAATTTATAAATTAAATAAAATTTTCGACTTGTAAAAATCGTATTATTTTTTAAATAAAACTTTCGTTTTCTTTCGAGAAATAGTAGATATGTGAACAGGATATATGCATAATGACTGGTCTAAACTATGATACAAAATTATATTTTATGATAAAAAATTATTATCATACAAAAGTACATTAAGTCGTGTACCAGAAACCAATACCAGTATTGCTTCCATTGACCATTAAATATTCTATTTTGCACGAGTGCAGTGTAAGTGGGAGTGGAACCACGGAAACTATGCGGCTAACAATCTTTATGGCATTCCCCGCCAGTACTTGCTTACAATTTACGATCCACGAGAGATATGCCCAGCATGCCGGCAGATCTTAATAAATTTTAATCAAACTTCTCCTCTATCTAACGAAGCGGCCATTCTATGTTTGGATTAGTCTATGCTCTGAAGTGCCTTTGCGTCATTTGTACTAAAGCTTACTACATTTACTATAATACTTTGCTGTATATGTTTATTGACCTCTTCTTTCTTGTTTATGGTTTAATAAATAATAATGTATATAATATAATAGTTCAAATAAAGTATAAATATTCCTACTGGTATATATATATATATATATATATATAT
>DWLR01003264.1:0-13814 GCA_018246295.1 Papilio alexanor hazarajatica | reverse complement strand
GAGAGCATGCATTAAATCATGTGTATAATGGAGTAGCAAATACAGGCTTTGTGATCATTACCCACGCACTGAAATTATAAAGCTTGTCTATTCAAGCTGCCAAACTAGTCCGTTGAATTCAGATAGAACAGTAGTGATTCGGTAGTAATTGAAGATAGAAGCGTCTAGTTTTGCGCAATATTGCCAACAAGATATCTGGTCCCAGACTACAGTCTTACGAATCGTTGTGACTAAATATTTTCTTGATATCGACTGTGGATACTTTGGATTCTTAATTAAATTATTTATTAAATTGTTTAAATTATTTAGTAGTATTTATTAAACAATGTGTCCTCGTAGACAGTTGCAAAGTACGATTACATAAAAAAAATCATGTGATAATTGTGTTATACCAACACGGCTTTTGTCTTATTTTACTATCTAAAGATGTTTATTACATGAGAATGTATTAAAGATCTAAGTAAAGTAGTTTTTAAAAAGTAACATATCAATTTATCTAGTATAACGAAAGCTTCTAAAGAATTAATATTCGTGCTTGCGCTCCAATTATTAAAATTTTCAAACAAATATACTATACATAGTAATTTTAAGTTTAAACTTAATTAACAAGACAAAAGAAAAAGCTTTTTAACATTTAAGTATCTAACGAACAGACAAAACCCATTACACCTTTAATTAAGATTCTTAAAAATATTGCCACTACATTAATACTCCGTTCAGATTTATAATAGCGCAGAAAACTGGCTATTTCTGTCACATAGCTTTCATTTATTAAGTTGAATTTTATCCCTAATGCTTTTCAACGTAATGGCTTAACACAGTTATTGATTGTTCTGTAGCAGTGCCCATCTTCTTATTAATAGGCCGAATAATTAGAGGAAACGCCCCATCAAGCCAGCATCGCGCCGTGCTCTTGTGCGGCCGATAAAAGGGGCAGTGATGTACCGTCACCGCTCAGTACTAACCGCGCACTGGTCGCCGCAGGAAATTCAATTATCTTCTTTCAACTTTAATGCACAATATCGACACAATCATTTCATTTAGATGAATCTTGCCGCTTCAATCGTTCATAATTGCCTACATCGAGCTTCACGATTACGTCGAGACATCTGTTCTTTGTTAGTGTCGCGTCTACTACAAAAATTGTGTACACTAACGAAACGAAACGAAATATTATAGTTCATTAATGTCTCATAAAATTTTAATAAACTTAGTTTACAACTGTAATATTATTACTATACTGCCAACATTACAAAGTGGTAATTTTGAATCGAGATAGCCATAATTGGTTTAATTAAGTGGTAAAGCTCATAAGCCGAGCCGATTGCATAAATCGTTCATTAAAGTTAGCCACAACTAGATGTATGCTATTTACTGCCTTAAATACTTTTTATAAGAAATTTCGACGCCATGAAATACATGTGTGTGTGTGTGTGTCTATTTTCGGTGTGGAATTTTTAATACAGATTTATTACCTACTCGGCGTTGAGTGAACGGGAAGGAAACCTGCACATCGAGAAAGATATTCGGAAGCGTGTATTATGTCCATTCTGGAGCGATGCACGCCGCCCTACATTTCGAATATTTCTATTGTGAATAAAAGCTTGTGATCTGGAACGGGACGTTGGACTATATTTTAACGCAGATATTTTTAATGAGGAAAAATACAAAGTGAAGGATATTTTTGTATGCCTATAAAATGTTAAGTAGTTAATTTTTACATAACAAGAAAAGCAATTTATTTTATATAAATTAAAAATTTTAAACTGCATTGGTCTTACCACCTATCAAATTATTCCAATTAATGTCTAGTGAAAACTAAGTTTTAGTAAAAGTTCTTTTACATTATAGTTTTATGCAATGACAATTTTTTATTAAGACCAAAAAAATACAATGGAAACAAACTTCCTCGGCTTACCTTTAAAGTAATCATATAAGCGTGACGTTGAATTTAGGGCAAAGGATAATCCAGGATTGTATACACAACTATTCCACTGTCACAAAGTTGGACGTAAATCTTTCAAGTTGACATCGATCGACAGCTAATGCGTTCCAGAGCTATCAACGGTTTGTTTGTTGTGTGTACACAACACGCACACACTCACAAAACGCACCAAACCCTTGCTTATCTCCTTGTGGTAGTAAACAAACCACTTTCGTTTGAATAATTCACTCGTCGAGGTGAGGCCGCGGGAATACAATGACGATACTGTAATAGTTTCCGTTTTGAATAAGAGATGCCTATTGTCTCCGTCCAATATTGATTGGGTTCGTCTCTATGCGCTACTGATGCCAGCTTTTGTAATCGTGTTCCGCTGGAACATTGGTTAAGATATTCGTGTCGTATATTCAACTAAGACCCGCAACGGATAAATATGTATGATGTTGAAGGCCTCTCCGAACAAATCAATTTTTAAACTTCTCTTTACATTAATATTTATGTATTCAAACAATCTTTTTTAAAGAAATAATCATAATTTATGTCGTTTTATTCTCGGATATGTCAGCTTTACAATTCAGCTTTTACATTATCGATAATTTACAGTAAAAAATGACACTTTTAACACATGAGTACGTATAATAAATTACTTTCATTTGTATGTCAAAAGGTCAGAGAAATACACTTACAAAGTATAAAGTAAGTAATTATACGTCTAATTTGGTTTGATTTGATATAAAATGCCATCGATAGTCATGTTATTAGGTACGGTGCCAACTTGAGACCTAGTATTCATTTTTTGACAGCCCATATCTATGGGTTGATATCTATCAACGTCATTTACATACAGTGATGTTTCAAAAACTGTGTAAGTCCGTTTATTAAGATAACAACAGACAATTTTTATATATTAATTTATAATTTAAAATATGATTGTAATTTTAATGATATAAAATTTCTTGATTGTGAAGAATGTTCATATTTTTAGTATTATATTAAGAATTAAGAAGTATAAATATTTTAAATGTTTTTAATTGTTTACCGCATTTTAATGACGGTCTTATTCGTAGCATGTTTTTAAGTGCTGCAAAGAAAAAGGTACAAGAATCTTCCTAGTATGAACAATGTATTTAAGGGCACAAGAGGACGCATTCTTAGAAAATAATGAAGTTCTAAATATAGCGTGTAATATTCGGGCGTGACAGGCAACGCATACTCAATCTGTGGCAGTGACGGCAGTCTATCGCACGAATCAACGCTGGGATATTTCAGTGGCACATGGTAGATCAGCACCGGACGCTTATCGGCACGGGGTATTTTAGCTTAACTCGTTTCAAAAATAAACAAACCGCCCTGCCGTCCGAATAAATACAAACCTCGCTTTGACACCGCCTCCTATAAATAACTGTAATGAATAGGCGGCTGGCATGACCGGGGTAATATGTAATGTCGACATATCCTCGCTTGGATTTATTTCGTTCCTAATTTGAATATTTATGTATCAGAAGTCCATACGCAGTCTTACTCCGCGGCGTGTAAACAAACAATCCTAAAAGCCGTGTCGTAAAAAAGCGGTCACGAAACGATCCCATGAATTAATCTAATTCTGGGGTACTGGGTTACATGGGGAAAATACAATAAATAAATAACGGGGGAAGCTAATAATGCGCTAGGAACGACACAACACGTGGCAAATGATCTCTTCAATGATAATCAAGACGGCTTCCTGTGGATCCAAAAGAGGTTGGATAACAAGTGCGATTGCACACCTCTACAGCACCTAAATACCTCCTTTGTTAAACTACAAATCTCAATATTTCATTCTTGGCATAAAATTTATTTATGGCACTGCATTATTGACGGGAAAAGTTTAAATTCTGATTACAATTTAAGGGAATAAAACTCTACAAACTCTACTCTCTTGTTGAAACTTTGGTAAACTTCGATAGCGTACACTGAAAAAAAAAACAAATTAATTTGATGTTTCATACATTTGTTGGGACCAACATTAAAATTCAACAAGCAAGACAATATTACATAACAATATTGGATTCAATATTGGACGCGTTTTTTAACCATACAGTTCCATTTTCCGAGTGCGTCAGTCAAAGGGCGGACCACACAGGATGGATCCATTTGTCTAAGTTCTATACTCGAAAGATAACAAACGCGCTGCACGCTCTCCGCTGCACTTATCTAAACACTCGGCCCGTAGAGAACACAAACAAAGCTTCGCCCTAACTTACTTTTTTACCACGAAACGCCTTTTCTTTTTACCCTTTAGGAGTTCGCGGTACCGCGTGCCTCGCGTGTCGAGTGCCTTTGTTTCTCTCCGGAAATTCATGCATTTTGCCGCAATGTGCAGTTAAGGGAAGACACATAGGTACGATACCAGGGAATGTCTTTTTGTTGTTTTATTTACGACCGTAGCAAGCAAGCATTGCGCCGAGGTTAAAAATAAAATACTTTAAAACAGCAACATAACAACTGCGATTTACACATATGTGAAAAATTAAAGTGAAAACAACTTAAATGTCATGAGTAATTTTATCCCTATTGATTATAACATATAAATAATAACAAATAAAATCAGTAGTTTGAAACGTACTCTTATTACGTATATTGTTACATTAATACGCAACTAGGTGGCGTTGTCCTCAATCTTTAAACAAATTATGTTAAAAATTATCACGGTCAGAACTAAGTGTGAAATTTACTTTTGACTATGTAAAATGTATTTTTATCGATTCTTGATAAGTGTGCAAAATTTCAAATCAATCGTTTGTCTTGAAGTAGGTGAAATTCGAGTTCTAAATTCTAAAATTCCATCATAGAGATAGCGTATTAACAATGGAAAACATATCATAAAATTCAAGGATAAGTCGAAGTCTTAAAAATTTCTATACAATATTAACATTGTAACCACAGAAAATCGATCAATACAATGTCAAACTAAATTCTTTTGAGATAAAATCTAACTTACATATATATCTTCACACTTATAATAAAAAAACTACACTGACAAGTACCTAAGAAAAAGATGCGTCCGAAATCTTTCTAATAACAGTTTTGGTCTTGTCCAAGGTACACGTCATCGGGCGTGACTAACGAATGGCTCGCCCTACAGACCCTAAATTCCGAGTCGTAAGTATCAGTGACAGCGGCAGAGCCGGCATCGTCGAAGCCTGCCGAACATTACCATAACTCCGTCCGACCCATAAACGTAATTAGAGACACCAATAACATCCGAACGCGCCGAGATATATTAATCTGTTTTCATTCTTAAGGGTTGACGATTCGAAAGGAACGTTAAATATGCCGTATGTGATATTATACGATCTACGGAACCTTAAGACGATTAGAAATGCTTTAGTTTTTAATGCGATATCATCTAATGATGATGAAAACGTCACATGTAAGCTGACTCTTACATGAGACATTTTACGACAGTAAAATCACCATTCTTTAATAAAATAACGTAATAATAATAGTACTTATATCCTTAGAAAATATCGTGCGTGCTAAAAATTATCATAATATATTTAAAGCATTATTTACCGGCTTAAATTTTAATCAAGATAAAAGAAGAATGAAATCAATACATATAGTTTCAAAAATAATAAGACAAATAAAAAATAAAAGTATTATACGCATATTTTAAGAAAATATCCTAAAAAACGTAAATGAATTTATAATTAACAATTAACAAGCGACTTTAATCTCTACTATCACACAAAACCTATTATTTGTATGATCTAAAAGATTATCTAGTTTAAACATGCATTCTCATAAATATTCCGATTGTACATCGTTTATTATACTTTTTTACTATCGAAACCTGTTTAGTTTCTTGTACTAACCAAATGCCATTCGATATCGTTGGTTATTAGAGGGCGTTACAGTCGTTACCCTTGTAAATATTCAACGAGCGAGCTTTAAGCTTCGCAATTCAATCGGTGGGTAGGAAGAGGTGACCAATGTCCCAATACCCTTATCATTTATCGAGACCCGGTCAAGCGTGCAATCGTTGCAACAGAAAAACTATCTTTGGGGAACCTTTAAGTTTAAACAAACGACCGAAACATTCGTCCGCTTACAACGCATTGGATGTATCCAATTTTTTTTTTCTTTTAATAAAATAATTGACGGTGGACAAAAAACAATTTTTAAACAACAAAAGTTAAATAAATAATAAACATAAAGCAAAGGTTAACATTGACTAATTGATTAAAATAGTTTATCTCGTCAAATTCCAATTACTGTTTTGTAATTTATAACCGCGTAAGTATTATCAATGATTTCTAAAGGTGATAAATTTACCACCGATAACAAAGAACCTATAGATGAACATTTATATTTATCGCCCATTTTTAAATTTCCTTTATTTACTTACGGAGTTTTAGTATAAGTAATAAAGTCCTTCTCAATGTGCCTACAGTTCATAGGTTCCTAACATTTATAAACCCGGACGACACATTATTGTATCTAGAAATTACTATTTGAGTAATTATTATCGTTAAATATGCGATTTTCATATTTTTAAGTCACAACTACAAAAATGCTTCAGTTGTACCCAAACTTTCAATATCTTTTTTTTAAAATAAGGCATTCGAAATTATATTAAGGGATTCCACCTGGAGGTGGAATCACATACATAATGTGATTCCAGCATATAATATACATAGATGGATTACAAGAATCAATTATCAATTAATTGAAAACAAACCGTCTATGCTAACCACACACCCGTTGCTATAATAACCGTCAAAATATCAGAAGGGCGTTTTCTTTTGTGGAATTATTTTAGGTAATAAATTGCGGGTTCATCAAATGGTTCGTTTTAATACCGAAATCGAAACCGAGCGCGCTTCAGTGATAAAGTATAACAACTCCGTTACGCTTCGTACTAAATTTCATGAGCCATGCAAAAATGGATATGAGACAAAATGTGAAGAGGGCTTCATAGAGATAGGGGATTTATAATGTGGGATACGGGTAGCGTACTGTGAACTAGCGTGCTATCTATCGATAAATTTGATATGATCATAAATGCAATATCGACTATTGCAAAGTAATGCCCCCAAAAGTTCAAATAGAATACCTGTAATTTATGTATTTTAAACGAATTCTGTAGTACGATCGATGGTTCAAAATAATTATACATACTTTGTAAGAACGTAAAAAAGATTACGAGCTATTATTGCGAGTACTATTATCGGTAAATAAATACATATTAAATGAGTGAAAACTAAAGCTTTTTTGTACCGGTAAGTACTTTAAGTAGGTATAGTGAGATATTGGTATTTAAAAATTGTTGCTTTATGGATTGATACTGCTTTTTATTTTATAGTTTACAGTATCTATGAAAGGTAACATTTTTAGTCAGCTTACATATTCTACAGTTGCAAGTTAAGTCCTACATGGTTACTTAGCTCCCATATCGTCAATACAAGACATGGCAATTTTCTCGTAATGAGCCATCGTCAGCAGCGTACAATTTCTACGTTCACTTTATTTTTACGAGTGTCTTCAACTCGATATGAGAGTTCTTACTGCATTTTTATTGTAATACAAGCTTAGTTTTGAATGTCAACATCATTATATACGGACGATAAAGTTTTATTAGCTTCACTGTGACATCGAGTGGGGAATACGTCTGAATTATACGTACGTACTCGTAAATTACATAAACTAAAATTCCGTACACTAAAATGAAGTCGGTCGCCACTGAGAATTCAAATGAGATAAAGCAGCCCTAATGTCTTATTGATCGCTGTGAAATGGATCTTATTTGTCATTCATTAAGCCCAGATCGAAGAGATGCTGGTAATGGGCCCATTTATATCTTTAGGTAAGACTGCGGGGGAAATAATGAAGTCCATTACGATTAATTCAAAAGATTTCTTATACATAGTACTGACTAAACGACGCTTGACCTCTGTCCCGCCTGATGGTAAGTGATAATGAGTTCTACGATGGTATTAGAAGGGCAAAAAGGCGTGAAGGAATGAAACAAATTGCTATCACTTCCTTAGATATTTGTACTGAAGACTGCTACCTAGATTTATATACCGATGAATTGTACAATTTATATAGACGACTTTGTAGTTTTGCGATAAAAAGACATACCTAGTACGGCTACAAAGTGTACGAAGTGATCCTAGGGTGTATTTTAGAAAGATTTTTAAAAACTATCATAATTGATTTAGAGTCTGATCCATTGGCTTTGTATTTTGATGACAGGCTCACTATTACATTACTGTTATCATATTTGAGACTCGGTAAAAGGTGGATTGCGATAAAACAATATTTTATTAGTACTAGTACTAATAACTCGGAACACGGATGGCAAAGTGAATATGTTTGAATATGTTTTTCTGTCATACCACGTACCAGCCTATTGTTTTTTCCAAAATTAACCTAATTTTTTTATACGAGAAGGTGGCAAACGAACAAGCAAGCTATTCATAGACATCTACAGCAAGAATTTGCGAGTTCATATGCGTTGCTGTCTTTAATAGCCAGATAAGAAGATAAACAGAAAAGGGGACATTTTCCTTCTCCTAACCGTCCGCTTCCTCGTCAAATTCTCTTTCCCTTCCCATCCTTTCCTTATTCAAAAAGGGTGGGAAGAAGAAGAGGACCAAAATTAGGCCTTCTCAGACGAAACGCTATATACATTCACTTCACGCCTGTATTCTGGGAGGAGTTCTTCTATCTAAATTAAAAGTGTAATCCTTCCTTCTGAATCCCCGTCTATTAGTGAAAACTGTATGAAAATCGACCAACAGATGAGATTTTGAATTTTTCGTTGTATTGCATTGTTTTTATGAATTTCATATCTTCATTAGTATTATGTCAAAATAATTTAGTGTAAAAGGCAATAACAATTTACATTTAATGGTTAAAATTAACTACCGTTCAAAATTAACACGTTTATAAACATTATTACCAAATTCGTAAAAATAACGTCGTAAATAACAAGACTTTTAGTTGATTTTCTTGAAAAAAAAAATGGAGAAAGAAGAAAAACATGAACTTAAAATACCGCGGAGTTATATTTAAAAATTTTGGAGATCTACTAGTAATTCCTGCGTCATTTTTATGTATGTTCTACAGCTAAACGTACCGAAATATAGCGTTTATTCACGTATGCTAAATTTTAATTATAATGTATCATATACTCGTATACAAGCATTCGGGATAAGTTATCTGAATGATGGTGAAAATTGTTTTTAAATTCCTTAGGTAATTTAGAAGGAGCTAGCGGAAAAAACAGAGCCGCAAAAAGATGTACGTGACAGCTTTTAGTAATATTAGCTGTCACGTGCGCAATGCCATTGTGCTTCCTCTATATTTGTACAATATAAACAAACCAAAATTGAAAATGGTTCCTCGACTCATATCTGATATGTCTAAAAGTTAAAACGATCCATTATCGCTCGATGCGTTGGGACTGTTGTGGGGGGGAGGTATGGAATGTGATAACATTTTTCAATCAGGCAACCGCCGAAAAATATTTACAGTGTAACCCGAGGCAGCAGCCGAGAGGACAATATTGAGGAGCAGTACGCGATAGGCGAAAGCCCGCGGCGTCGCACCGGCCCTCTTCCTACTCTTTGTGCCTCTGTCGAAATAACATTGAACCGGGGTGAAATACGACCGGCCAGGGGCGCCGCTGCTTGCGAAACGTTTTTCCGTATCGCTGAACAATACCTAATGTTTACTTTAAGACTTGCAATTCTCACTACGACGAAACGGGTTAATGGATATCTATTGTTGGATCAAATCGTTTTGATAACTATTGCGACCGTTTTTATTGTATTTTATATCACCATTGTGTACTTACGAATACATTTTCTTATTATAATGAACAAGGTGACTTGTAGATGTTAACTTGAGTACGACCTCTACAAGATTAAGTGTTGCTTCTCGACTTCTAAAATTAAAGTAACGCGTCTGCGACTTCTCCTAAACCCTCTTATCCTTAAGTCAACAATAATTTTTTCGGCTCAATAGATACATTCATAGTTATTATATAATGGATAAATTATAAACAAATATTTTCTCTATGTAATATTAATATAGATTTCTATTTTACGAACAGATACATTCGATAAATAATTGTCGCGTAAATAATGCCGTTAGTTGTTAGCTTGCAATTGGCCAGCGATCCCCTGCCACGAAGGCGTTGTTGGTCTAATGGAAAATTTATCACTATCTGCGCGTGAGCACAATTATTTAGACGCGGATCCCCGCGGTCTGGGCCGACCGGTAATTGGCCGCTTATTCTGTATCGCGTCCATTCATTTGAAACGATAAAGCTGCCAGAGGCAGTACCGCAGTGGTAGCTCGATGCCACTACTAGATATCACGGTGAGATAACAATATTTAGTGCGACGCTGTAAATATGAAATACCGCAACCATTGAATAATTTAAGGCTCGTTATTTAAAGTGATTTATAACGAGCGATCGATATCGGTTCGCGTTTTAAAAGTATAATAGATGTAGATAACTAACAACGTACGAAGAGTAACTCGTACCCTAACCGTTAACTTAAATAGCTGTTGTCATTTGGCAGATCTTCGGTTCGATTTTTATTTATTTAATGTTTGTCTTTTAAGTCCCTACCAGAATAGTCGTTAACAGTCCAAGTTAAAAAGCTTTTCGGTAACTAGTTTTGTGAACTTGGATTATCAATGAATATTAGGTACTGCAATTGAAAACATTGTGAAAGGTTCTTAAATATCAAAACGACTACGTAATAAGCTTCTGTTCCATGACGTATGTCGGAGAAAATTATATTTGCTAAATTTAAGCAAGCTGCTCACTAGTCACGAGCCGCACTCTCCCATTCATGAATCAACTTCAGCATTACCTAACCGTGCCTGAAGCTAAAACAAACATCAGGTCCATGCGAGTTATTAATACGGAGGGAGTTCAACGTTTTCGAGAGTGCAATGTACAGAGAGCCCTTCGACTCGACTTCGCTCAAATGCAAACATATCAAGGAATATCTCACGTCATGCTTTCTTTAATATCCGGCTAATGGAAATGAGCCATTGAACTGTGCCTGTGAGTATTGTATACGTGAATAAATTTCATAAATACAAACAAAACCATAAAAAGCAACGCAAAACAATATACGCACAAGATAATAAATAATATTTGCATGTAACGTAATAAAGCAGAAATTTCCCACGAGAAAATACATGATAGAGAAAGTAATTCCCTCACAAATGTCACAATTCAATGTTTATACGCGTGTACCTTTTAGTTCGCTTTCTTACTTAAGTTGCCTGTACGTATAAACTCTTTTATTGTTTTGTAGCTTCGTGTTTCATCGAAAGGATTATAAATATTATCGATTCTTAAAAATTACTCAGCTATTAAATGGTACAAAAAATTATTCCGAGAACAAGATTCCGTTTAAAAGTTCATTATGACTAATGTATTTTGGTAATAAGATGGGTGTGATCGCGGGCGCCGCGGCACCGCCCAGTTTAATTTTATTCCGTTCTGTTTTTAAACATATCATACAGACGCTATCAAAAACAAAAATTAATAATACAAAGATAGCAAAGACGTCCTGTGCGAATGTGGATGCAAATTGTATAAGGCCTCAGCCTTTATTACGAGATACCTTTATTACACACGATAATTCTAAGTAACGCATTACAATTTATGTTCAGAAAATTTAATTGACGCGGGGAGGGACGATTCATGGGAAGTTTTCACCGCCAATGGCAGTGAAGGTCTGTTCGCTAATGGAATCTTTACCACCTTAGTAAAAGCTTGTATGATACTTGCAACGCACCAGCTTTGTTCGGGTAGATATACAGACAAATAAAAAAATATAACCTAGGTTACTAATTCGCTTATATCAGAGAAGAGCTTTCTTTTGGTGAAAATATTTAAAATCAGTTCAGTATTTTTTGAGTTAAATCGGAACAAGCAAACAATCAAATCTATTCTCAATCTCTGTCAATCTCTTTATATCAGTAGAGATTAATAAATAAAATTTTACTCAATTCATAAGTAATGCTTATATTACAATTTCACAATACGTAATGCTTTATTTTCATACCGATATTTCAATTCAAAGTAAACTCACAGATGAACCAGTAAACGAAAAATAAACAATACCCTATCTGTTATTCAATTTTTTCCATTGCAAATCTGGAGTTTTTCCCGGGCGTACGCTCCGACAGTATTTGATCAAAGAAACACTGGCTCGTGGAAAAATATAACTGGACTGGTCGTGTATTTTCAATCCTTTTTTCTCGAATCATCTTTCTGTATAAACTGGGCCAACGATATTTTGTAATTTTAATTAACCACAAAGTAAACATTTTATTTTTAATCACGTTTCTTCAAAAATCAATTATTTAAAATTATATAATATCGGTATAAAAGTTAAAAAGGATTTTCTTCTAAGTATTTATATATTGCTCATTAATTAACTTAATTTTTAAAATTGTTCGTTTAGTTTTTCCGAACTCATATGTTAAAAAATATCTTCGTTGTATATCGTTAGAATACCTGTCCTAGTTGAGACTTGAGGCGTACACTTAAAGATCAGTGAAAACCGATTGCAATCTCTGTCTTCTCCTGAAATCCTAGATTAGCATTTTAACGGGCTTCAACGATAATTTTATTCGGCCCCTGGTACCGAACGCAAATGTCGGAGGAGGAAATTGGCGGAACGGGTCCGCTATTGTTATACATTACGTTTTAAATTGGGGGCTTTCTTAAATTTACACCCATGACTTGCATCGCAACGCAGGGGTCGTCGGAACTGCCGCCATCGATTGATTTATACGCCGGCGTATCCTCAGTTATTTGGTCGCACATGTCGCTGTTAACGTAAAAGAATGCCATTATTTAAATGTATATTTCTCGATACTCGTGTTAGTGGAGTTGCCGCATTCTTGAATGCGATGCGACAACGGCTAGACATAATATAAAGCGCTTCTGTTTTGTACAACGGCTACGTAAATCTTTGTTAACTAAGTTAAGCTATGTGTTAGATCTTTAGAAACTTTAAGTAAAAATTACAAATTATAATTACGAATTTTTTCATGTCTCATTTAAGCTTCAGGCACAAGACGACTCTCCCAAATGTATTACTGATAATAAATGTCTATTACAGATACAGTTTTTTATACGAACGATATCGTTATTTTTATGATATTATGAGACTTCCCCAAGCTCACAGATACAGACAAAAATAAACAATAATAAATTTGAATATCGTACATACAGCAAATTATTTTTAATAGCAGCCGTCAGCTGTTGCTCGCACATTGTTTGTATTCCAAAGAACATCAAATTACCGTGTACCAAATTATCAACCTCCACAAGATCATTTTAATTGCCCTCAATTTCTTTATTCACAGTCATTACAATGCGGCATTTTAAAACGTGAACAATCGACAACGTTCAAGGTTGTGTATTGTCTTCTCTTTCAATACGGGGCAATTAGTTCGAGGACTTGAAAACTCAAAGCTCCACCATAATATTACAATGTATGATTCATTTTAATGTCGATAGCATCTCCAGCGTAGCGCCCCTCACATTAAATATAGGGGGCGGATATAAAGTCGATGGAAGTAAAATAAATGAATAGGCTGCGGCAATACACGTGTGTGTATAAAAAATGTAATAGTTTCGATATAATTTAATTTATGTTAGCTAGAATTTCATGTGTTTTGATTCTTTTGGACAACTCCACTCAAGGCAAAACTGAAGTAGTATTGCAGTAGACTGTATGCAGATTGAAGTAGAAAGAAAGACTGAAAAAGTTGTACGTTTAAAAATTCTAAGAAATATTGTTTCATCAACATACAATGATTTTTTTTATTTTTGGTGCTT
>DWLR01003263.1:0-13815 GCA_018246295.1 Papilio alexanor hazarajatica | reverse complement strand
TTCCTTAAAAAAGCTATTGCGCAACCTTCTGCGCGAAGGTCGGACTCGCCAAGATACTTCGGCCGTATTGTACATACAAACATACCCGAAAAACATAACACTCTTGTCAGTAGGGCGAAAAGTCGTTTTTGTTTTCTATTTTCTTTCTATTTTTATTTTTCTTTGTAAAAATACTTCTTGCATGTTTTTCATTTCAATGAATGATGTCATTACTTACTCTACGCATTCACCGTTTAAATTGGCAGCGGACCTAATTACTTACAATATTCGGATGAATCATTTAAAATGGATTGTGATCTATTAATATCATTGTGATTCGTGAAATTTCTCTGAAATGTCTGGTTTGCTTTTGAGCTTTAACGAGAAAAATTGAGCTATTTTTAAATTTGCTAAATATTTATATGAACGTGAAATAATAAAATAATACAATAAGCAGCAAGTCTCCGGGTAAAATTGCGCGCGATGATACAAAGGTCAATGTACTCTCATTCAGAATAAACTTCATCATTTACATATTATATTTACAAGGTCAGTGGTATTGGTATTTACGTACAACGAAATGAAAACACGTTTGACTAATACAAACGTTTGCCTTATTTTATGTTATTAACTAGATGACCCGGTGAACTTTGCATCACCTATAATTTATTTTATTATAACTTTTCATCAGTGTTTTTTTATACCAGAATAATAACAGCTACTGCTACACATTTTTTCACATTTTTACACATTTTTTTCACATTGATATGGTGCTAAAGCACATTTGCATTAATAATAAAAACTTGTACATTTTTGATTGCTTTAAAATATTTACTTTTGATAGTAGGTACATTAATTCTCAGTGTATGTATGCTTGACCGAACACATGTATGAAGAGAACCTTAGTACAAAAATAATATCGCTACACACATTATTGGTGACTTCCAGCCGAAGAGGAAGACGATGTGGAGGAAGACGAGGTGGAATCCCTGGGCGCGGATACGTCGCGCGTGGAGGAGATCCCACCGAAGGAGCCGCTGTTCAACGCCGTGCCGCTCAAGTCGGCGCTCAAAAAGCGGCCCGCGCCCTCCGCATCGCCCGCCGCTACGCCGCTCGCGCCGCGCCAGGACCACCACCACGCCAGCTTCAAGTTAGTATCGACATACCAACAGCCAAATAGTTGGATGAAGGGAGTGTGATGAAAAAAGTGTAGTAGACACCGACGAGTTTGAAAATAATTTGATTACTTTGTTCTTAAGTCCTTATAAGGATAAAATAGAAAAAAAAACCTATTCTTGTATTCTAATATTCACATATGTAGACTGAATTGTGATTACTTTGCTGTATACTCTACCAGAAGGGTGACATCTACTTAAGTTTATTATGGTGTGACAATCTCTCATACACGTTTAAATGTGAGAAGTGATATACGAATGAATGATACTTATTTAAAAGTATAATATGTACGAGCTGAATCATGGTTGCGCGATCCTTTAAGGTCGTAGACATCATTCAAAGTAAGAACTGTGTAGCTGACAGTCTAAAATATGTATATATTGCAGACCAGTTACCAGTCACACCTACACATATAAAATATCTTTAGAAACCTGTTATTGCAAATCTACGATACATTTCTCCATATGTGCGTAGGCAGTGATCGGCAATGATCAGAACAATATTCGTCTTTAACGAAGGAACCAAGTTACGTTAATAGCGAAACAGAAAATGTAATAATTTTTATACCATATACTATACTATAAATGTAATAATATTTTTAGAAGTGAAATTTTTATTAAAACATTGTTTTCATTGTCATGTAAGCAAAAAGAGATCAATTTAAGTTTGGTAAAAGTATAAAAGTAAACAAATAAAAAAAATAACCAATTAAATATTACCTTACTACAGCTGTAACATCTCATGATTCATAGTATATCATAATTCTCTATTAACACATCTTAATTTTAAAATTAAATACAGACTATCCATTTGCTTTAAAAATCTATAATATGTATTTAAAAATCTGTAACATCATTGTGTTGTATGAAAGACACCTTACATATGATATGTGGGCTTGATAGTGAAATGTGTACGTTTATTTTCACCATGCGCTGCCTAGCAGACGGCCGCCGCCCAAACCGAGGATCCGCATATGGTAACAGTCCCTCAAATATTGTCATTGTTGTTGAACACGCCATCGCCCAGAGACCTCTCGACGGTCCGCTTGCCTTCGGCCCATGCATCGTGCATCGCACGCTTCCGATTATCGTACCTACTAAGTCCACCAGAAACTAAAGTCACCCTTACTTAACAATACAGCTGTTAAATTCAATGGCAATCATATATTTACTAACTCACATAGTTGATATCCGCATCTATCAAGCATATATTCCGTGATTTATGTGTACCAGTAACAAATTAATGTTCACCTCTGCAAATCAACATACTGTTCGTTTTGTATCCAACCGATGACTGCCCTCTATTGCTCTTACATGTTAATATCGCTGTGTTTTGCATGCAGTTGTTCTGTGCAGTGTGAATCTAAAAAATAATTAGATGTATTTCTTTAAATTTAAAGTAAAAGTAGATACGTTATCTTCTCTATACTCTATTTCCGTTAATTTCATTCATTGCTTGTAGTTAAAGAAACGATTCGAAACGGAACGAACGTTCCTGCAAATTGCGTGTCGCGATGCGCAACCGTCGCCCGCACGACTGCGTCACGCACGTTTGCACACGTATCCAATGCAACCGGACAGATTTGTTTCCAATAAAAAATATGTACTAATGCCCCTTTCCAAGCGCAATGTACCGTATACCCACTGACCCATTGTAATCGCAATAAAATATTAAAGATTGCGTTTTATTTTATTTGTAATATTTTTCTCGTAATCTAGGAATTTTAATCTTATTCAACATTTGAATAAAATCACAATGTCGAAATCATGCAGCTTTCCAATTAGATCGCCAATTAGATTTTATCTCATAATTATATTCTTAATTCCCAAATAAATTCGTACTGTACCACTTGTCAGTTGATTCTGAACTTCCTTAGATCTTCAATGTGAGTACTTTGCGTTGCATTATGCAGCAAATTCGGTACATCAGTGTCATGATTGTCAAACCTAAACTTTACGGAACAGTGGTTAGAATGCTTCCAATTGGTCGATGTTGCTACCAGACCACCATGTACTAGTAACAATGTCGATCTCTAACACGAACCTAAATATGAATTTTGACAATGAGTTGCATAAAGCTATTCGGTATATTATGACACTGATGCACCGCACGTGCGATATGGCTTATTTAACTGTAAAATGTATTGACTTCGCTTGTACCGTGACGTAAGTAACGGATGTAATATTGTGATGTACGGTGTGCAGTACGCGGCCGGTGCGCGTGGGCAATGCGACGGAGAACAAGGAGAACGCGCGGCCGTGGGAGGGCGAGTACCGCGACGAGTACTCGAGCGAGTCGGAGCGCGTCGCCGCCAAGCTGGCGCGCAAGGAGAGCCTCAACATCAAGCTCGCGCTGCGCCCCGACCGGCAGGAGCTCATCAACAGGTATGTTGTTTAGTTTTTGGTTGCCCGGTAACGTTAACATTATCTGATGATAGCTGACCAAATTTGAGAAAATAGATAAAGGAGTAGGTTTTCCTCTGTGACCGCTAATTCTGTCTCCTATCACATTATACAAATTATTCAGTAATTTATATTTAGTAAAAAATAGTTTTTTTTTTATTGGTGATTAAACTCGACACGTTACCTCGAACACACAACAATCTCAATGTACGGTTTCACAATAATTTTTTTGTGTTACTAAGAAAAAAACAATTGCATACATACACTGATTATTACGTTAAACGTAAACTTGATTGTGCCTTAAAAATAGTACATTCCGTATCAATGTAAACAAAATTTAGCCATTAAAACATAACATAACCTTGAGCGACATATAGCCACGCCGCCGATGTGTCCCGGTAGTAAATAGTAATTTAACACACGTGCGAGTGTTATGCAATTATTAACGGTGTCACACCAAGACCTCACCGCGCCTCGCTCACCGCGCTAACTGCCCAGGATATAAATACCCGCGTGACGGTCAACCGCAACCATGTGTTAGCTGTATTGGCAGCCGACCACAAACGCTCCGATAGCTGCTCGATCTTAATCGCAACTAGTTCAATAGGACAGTGTCGCAGTATTTTGAGTTAATCTGAAAAAGATATCTAATTAATATAAGATTTATCAATCTTTAACCTGAAATTACCAAGAGTAGTAAATTATACGAGTCCATATTTCACTTGAAGTTGTTTTTATTATCGTGACAGCTCACCACTATTAAAATTAATTACCAAACCGACAATTTAATAATATTATTCAATTAAACGAATATTTAGTGATATAAATATATTAAATGTTACTAAACTTATATATATATATATATATATAACATTATATATACAAGTTACATTTTTTCCTTGTTGGAATTCGTATAAAATGCAGTGCCGAATGTGCTGTTTATCAGTTGCCATTGTATACTTACTATTCTGAGAGGTTATGTAACTTGTATAGACTTATCGTTTGGTGTTATAAGCTCTTGTATCCGATAACAAAATCACAAAAGACCGCGAAATATTTCTGTTTTAAATATAATTTTAAGCTCTAACAATAAATCTGAAAAAATTAAGTCATACACCTAATATAACTTGTATAAACTATAAAAACACAGGCGTCGTAAGCAAATAGTTGTAAACTTAAAATTGATAATGTGAAGCTTTGTGCGCGGCGGACGCGCCGCTCGCCTGGGAGTTTTATTTTGGTCGGCGTCAATCGTCGCACATTGTTGTCGAATTTGCACTTCTTCCTGTTTCTGGGAGAATGATCTTGACAGTGGCATTCTTACTCATTACGCCTCGCGCCGTTGATGCGGTAACAACTTACGAAAGTTGACTGTTGTCTAGTTACGTGCATTTGGTTAACCAATATTCTCTCATCGGTTTATTGCGATCAATTAAGTATTAGTAACCGCTGACTTGGGGTGCAGCCAAGATTTTGTGTTTATATGACATTATGAGCTCGTTTTTAGTATCACGAAATCGTTCTCGAATTTTATATCGCCCGTCAATTGGCAACGCACACACCAGTGAAGCGAATACCTCATTATATTGTTAGTATACTGTATCTCTTTTAATATTGGGGCGAAAATTATCCTAAGTGATTGATAAGTGTGGCTTACTGAAATGATTCAATTGGGCGTTAATGATTGTGATGTGTGTGTCTTTGTGCAGGAACATTCTGGTAGTGCAGAGCGAGCACGAGCGGCAGGAGTCGTGGGAGGCGATCGGCGCCCGTCTGATACGCCGGCTGTCGATGCGGCCCACTGCCGAGGAACTCGTCGAGAGGAACATACTCAAAAGTAACTATCACTTTTTCTATTCGATGACCCAGAACGTCCAAACCGAACTATTATTAATTTCTATTTGTTTTCTAAGGCCAGTCTCCCGCCGAGGAAAAGAAGCAGAAAGAGGAAAAGAAGCGTTACCTATTGCGCAAACTAAGCTTCCGGCCCACCGTCGACGAGCTCAAGGAGAAGAAAATTATCAGATTCAGTGACTACATTGAGGTGACGCAGGTATGTTCACGATGTATGTTATTGCTTTAAGGGAAAATAAATATTTATAGATTATCGTAGCAAAAAGACACAGTTTGTGACGTATAAATAAATATAAATATATTTGACAATATGTCGCAATTTTTTTTCATATCCAGAAATGAAATCTTGTCTTCAAGCCAAACTTTATTCCAGAAGACCCAAAAACATTTAGTTTCAGAGACTTTAGTTTATTATTTATCGTATCAATTGAGTAAAAAGTAAAGTAACAAAACATTGACATTGTGTATAATGCAGGCACACGACTACGACCGGCGCGCCGACAAGCCGTGGACGCGCCTCACGCCGCGCGACAAGGCCGCCATCCGCCGAGAGCTCAACGAGTTCAAGAGTTCCGAGATGGCCGTGCACGAAGACAGCAAGCACCTCACCAGGTTACATTCGAACATATCTACATTTCATCTACACTGTCCAGTCATTTTGAATAAGGAGCACGTCCATAAAAACAATCGCCCACTTGATTGTAACAGGTCTGTCAATCCGTTCTGATGTTATTGAAAAACGTGATTTTGCTCAGCATCATATCCATTCAGTCTGCATCCTTATCTACGTTATTTTAGCACGGTAATAAACGGCGCGAATGGGATTGATCAGATGTACGAGTACGTTCTGTAAACGCTGGGGCTTCTGAGGCTCTAACTTGACGTTGCTTAACCCCCTTGTGATTGGTCCCTTTTCCACAAAAAATAATTGGAATCTTATTTATAAATGTAAAAGGTAACAAACATAAAAAATACAAGCGGAATGAGAGATTCCTCCTTTTTTGAAGTCGGTTAATAATTAGCAAATGCGTTATCACAAATATACAAATAGATGCTACTATGATTCATTTTGCACTCATATTTAGTAACATTATCTAATAGTATAAATTACGCGTTAACAAATTTAAACCATGTCAATTTTTATGATTTCAGATTCCATAGACCTTGACGGCTGTGCCTTAAGCTCGGACTGGACCGCGGCGACCGGCGTCGTGGCTGAGCGTGGCCGCAGTTGCCACTGTTCGCCGCTGCCACTCGCTGCCTCATGCTGCCACGGCCGCCACGGCTGCCACTTCCACCGCCGGCCGCGCTCGCGACTCACCGCGCCTCCTCTTCGCCGCGGTCGTGGTCGCTTCTGTGATTTTTAACGTACTGACTAATTCCGAGGACCGGGAGATTCGTTTGCAATAACTTACCACAGCGCATCGGGAAAGTGTTGAATATTCTAAACTTAGGTTTTATCGACGTTTCGAAGTTACATTTTTTTTGTAAGCGTGTACCGCGAGTGCAATTTTTTTTAATTATATCTTATTATATTGTAGTTTAATCGAGTACAATTTACTATGATTACAATAAAGTTCATTATAAGTCGGCGTATCCTAAGCGTACCTATACATTCTTTGAATTGACCTTCGCGTAAGGTTAGTGATACTGGTTACTGTGGTCGAGATTAGAGTTTCTAAAGCTCTGTGAGATGTTTCGAGTGAATAAATTGAGAGCGTGAGACGTATCCGTCTTAGGATATCATGTAGACTTGTGATTTTTTTCTTTAATTGCTAGCTCGTAGCCGCGTAGTCCTTAAGCTAGATTCGATTGTTTATTTATTTTGTTTCACATTAAATTTTTGAGGTCACAATTAGATTATATTTGGCCTTTTCGAGATGTTCTTGTATTTCTGTATCTCTAGTTGGGGGAAATTACATTGTTCTTAAATCAAGTACATAAGTTTTAATATTTTAGCTAAGGAAGTAAATTAAATTTTACCTTCTTTGCATGGTTACGCTTGTTTGGAGATACTGCCACAGATTTTCACTAATTGTTTCTTATTTACATACATTGGGTTGTAGTGCTGACTATGAACAACTCATAGATCAATGCATATGATGTCGTCATCGCCGCATTGAGCTTTAGACTAAATTTTTCTTCTATAAAATGTAGTTCATTAACTAATAAGTGTTATATTTGGGAAATACGTTGCATCAACACTTAAATACCGTAGCGTCACCCTCGTAGAATAGTGATTAAAGTTACTATAACATCCTTGATTCGATTCACAACTAAGAAAAAATATTTGTGTGTCAGATAATAGTAGAAATGATATATTAAAAGCTACACAACTGGTCAGCGGAACCTAATAATCGTTTTGGAATGCATATCGGTTGCTTTTGACATCTATATTGTTTAACTATCTATTTAATATTATAGTTAAGAAATTTTTGCTTGTAATGGGTAATTTCTTTCTCTTATCCATGACATTCCACTTATAAGCGGGATCGGCACAAAAGGGGGTAATGGGTAAACTCTGAAACTAATAAAACATACTAATATCCTTACACCAATAGAAAGTTACGTACATTGTTCCGAAGTAATATACACTACCACTTTATTATCATCGTGTAATATTGAAATGATGCTGGAGTACGAAGTGATTTTACAGTTAAAATTGTAGTGTACTCAAGGATGTTCAATACACAAGATAAACAAAACATTACAACTATAGTAGAGCAGCCGATATCTAAAATACAATTGCCCACATCAGCGTCCAGGTGACATGGGACAATCTTATTTTATTTGCTGTTAAAACACTTGCGAGTGCTCTTTTATTGTTTTTAATTTAATCTTTCACTTTCATATTTTAAAAGACGCGATCTCAAATATTGCACTTATTATTTGTACAATAATTCCCATGTACTAATATAGAATACGAGCTTTTTATAGGAAAGAATATTATTGTGTTACCTCAAATACGTATGTGTGTCTGTTTGCATTATTTAATATAGAAAATATATTTTTATAAGCGAACAAAATCACAATACTATTTATTCTAATGGATTGTTGTTGGTTATCCATTGTATTGATTATCTGTGGAACACGAAAGGACAATGTGCTGTAAGCATGGAGCAAAAGAGCCGGTTTAGCGATTTATTAAGTACAGAAAGAGACGGTGTCAAAACAGTATTGTTTTAATTTGTAGCGGAATCTATCAACTAAGTCTCCAGGTCACAAATACTTCCATTTCAAGCATAAGAGGCGTATTAAAAGCAATATCAATTAGCTTCTGTAATTTTTGTCGTTTAATTTTCTATCGCGGTTGATAACGAATTGAAATTATTAATTCCTGTATATGTTCTCTTACTTGTTTTGGTTGACTTTGTTTCCATCGACCATCTCCCAATCTGGTGGTCGTTGTGAACTCTTGAAGCAGGACACATAGATCGAGGTAAACAATAGTAATTATTGAATTATTAATTTTTAGATATGATATATTGAAGATTGTATCGAATTATGTGACGTGTAAATGGTTTGAAATCTGGAGATTCAGTTGATATGGAGTGGGGCGCGGCGCGGCGCGGCGGGGCTCTGCGCGGCGGCGCGGTGAGACAGGCGCACCTGAGCAACCTGGGCGGGAACAACTTGTTAATCCTCTCTCGATCTAGCTTAAGACTAGTTAAGTAATTCGAGTTAAACGAACTTAAAAATATTTAATAAAGGTAAAATAAAGGTTAAACTTCTGTAAAGCTGTAGCAGGTTAATAATAAACTAAATATACGCCTATGAGATTAATTAATTTCAATATAAACGTTATATCGCAACAGAATCGCGATCGTATCGACGCAGTAATTTAATTTTTAGAGCAATAATAATCTGATATAAAAAATATTTTTTATTATTATAACGCCAGATGATTGAAGTTTGCAATTTTGCAAGCGAGTTGTTTTATTACAAATGATTGTGTTGGGTAAATGGATTGATTGTGTTTATTATCTTTTAATGTAATTAATTGTTTGCGATGAGGTGCCATTTTTTTTAAATATATTTCTATCGCGAGTAGCGGCAGTTGTTTCAAGTTACATGTGTGCAGGTACCGTTGGATATATTTGCAGTTCCGCGTCGGCGCGACTCGCATACGAATCGAAATCAAACATTGATGTTGTTATACTTGATGGTTATTCTTGAGACCATTCCATTATAGAATAAAGTGGAAGCCAAAATAACGACTTATTTTTCTAAATGATTTTGTTATATTTGCAGTGTAAATGTAAAACATAGGTAAAAATAGAAGTTTATCGATATTATAATAAGACGTTCAGATTTCCAAAGATCTAAGGCTCAACTAAATTCTTTTAGCTAGCTCACTTCGGTAACGTTCAAGGCTTATTTGCGATATCTTGGCGGACTTTATCAGGTTTTGTAAAGAATCAATGTTGGGACTATATATGATGCATCACTCGGTGTATGTACATACCTAATTACCATACAAATGTGATAAGACTTTACGTTGTAATTTTTATATTATTAAGTAAGTAAATTACAGTTTTCAAAAGTAACAGATTTTTCGCCGAATGCTAAATGGTGCTATCAATTAGCATTACTACATTATTTGCTTGGTAAGTGTTTGTTAAATTTCTTTATAAAATATCTTAGTAGGGGGAATGTTTATCTAAATTTGACATTTGCATCTTGCGATTTTGATGAAGTAACGTATGCGGTTGATGAAAATGTACATGCTGTGTTAAGCACTTTATATTTCTAGTTTCGAAAAAATGATAGAAAAATGTTATGCAAAGTTTTAATAAATATGTAAAAATTGTTGCGCCATTTTATTACATTGAGATGCAGAAAAGATTTAATTCGTAACTCAAAAGTTTAAGCGCCCATTTAAATACTGTATATATCTTTTATTATGTAAATTGTGGAATCTCTTTTTATTTCCATTTATCTTTTTGTGCTATTAGAAACTACAATTGCTATCTTCAGTAATATGTTTACTGTTGCTTTTTTAATCCTGTAAATTATCAATGACATGTTGTAATAAGAATATAATATAGCCATACAATTTATTTGTTTTATATAACATAACTTTGTAAATACCATGATTATACATTAAGTTTTATACTCTCTTGTTTTTGTTTAACTCTGACTTTTTTTATACAAGAAGGTGGCAAACGAGCAAGTGGTCACCTAAGTGATCTCTACCCTTAGCCATCTTCAACGAGCATTTGTGAATTGCAGATGCGTTGCCTACCTTTTATAGACAGAGGAGGGGAGGAGATAGACAGAAAAAATGACTATATGATCACTGCGAAGAAGCCAAAGATTAGTATTTCTTTATGACAAAAGAAAGCAAACTACCAAGCAGCATAACTGACATTAAGTGATGACTTACATCCCTAACTTACCCATACCTATTCTTAAGGTAACATATTCAACACACAAGATAACTACGGGTTTGTGAATAAGATCATCTCAATTTATCGACATCAAAACTATTGTTCCAGAGAGAAATTGCGCAGATGACGATATTACGTATAAAAAAATATTCTGTTAATTATGCAACATGTCCCCTGAAAACGCGAATCGCCGCAAAAAAATTAAACCAATGAATAGAGCGCCATCTCTTGTAATATGCAATGCGTATCTGCATTTTTGTCAAATATACTGATAGCTTGGAATTCTGTAGATATGTCGCTAGGTGTCATTACAGGAATACTAAATATCTTCCTAAAATGCACAATCACAGCCAGGCTAGCACGTCGTCTCTTCTAATAATTACACCCACTCAGAGGCAGATTGTCCCCTAAGGCAATATACGCACGTCCCAGGCACGTGGTACGCGAGGTATTAAAAGGCGCGTCCTCGGGGCGCAGTTAAGCCGCCATTGGGACAAACGTTATATAGTTTTATGAGCTATATTATTAGTAAAGCTATTTGTTGATTCATATCAAATTTATTGTCACTATCATATCAGTTCGTCATAATCGCCATACTTGGCGATTATGGCACACACAGGCGGATAGGCAATCGCCGTGGCTGCGCGGTGCAGAGGACGCTACTACTCGTCATTTGGTGGTCCTGAACGCAGCTTAAGGACGAGTACTCGGATCGAAAATTTTACGGCATGGGACTTTGTGGTGATCAATGGGGGATGCCTAAGTCCAGCGATGAACCAGCATCGTATGAGAAAGAAAAGAAGAAGAAAGATATCAAATTTATAACTATGTTTCAATAGCAACAACTAACGATGGTTTTGGTGTATTGTAATTTCCTGATTTCGCATTTTAATTCAAAATACCCTTGATTGAATCAAATTTCTATGACAACAGTTGTTCCTGCAGTAGTTTCGTGAGGAGTATTTATATCAAAAGGGTATTTATTTAATGTCATCAATAATGGCTTTGAAAGTTGGTGGGCTGGAATGGTTCCAAAAAATTCTCTCAATGTTTCTGATAGTAAATAACAATAAAAATACAGAAACGCAAAACTTATAAGAAAATTTTATATGCCAATTTTTGACCCGAATTGGCGGTTGGTTGTTAGTAACAGGAAGGCGTTAAATGTTGTTGACGAAACTCCACTTATGTATGCGTCCTGAAACTGAGAAACACTCACACCTATAACCCAAAGAGGTAGGCAGAGATTATGGATTTCCATTTGACGCGATTGTGGCAGATCTCTCTCGCACAGTCACATTTAGGTCCAAACAAACTAATACCACTTATGGAAGGCGGCCATTGCCTACACTATTTTATACTTTCATCGGAAATTTAGTAATTTAATGGAAATTATGAGGTAAAGTAAAATTGTATAATATGGATAGCTAATGTTATAAGGTAATGTGAGAAAAATTAGTGTCAGTAAATATTTTGAAATTTATGAATTTTAGCGTAGAAGGTGAGGTTAAAAGGATGTAAACATTAAAAACAAAGCGTGCCTTTGCTTATAATATTTAGGTCTTGGTTTAGAACAGCATATACATCAATATATCTAGGTACGTATTTATGTAGGCATATGTGTACATGCTCCTAGGTCATGGGTACTCTTTATAGCACCTTTTTTAGTATGTCACTAATCTGATCGATATAAGTTACTCGTATCATATCTTATAATTTCTTAACCTTCATAATGAAGACTCGATGTCGTTCGTAATCACTTTGATGCGACTTCGCCATTCAAGTCCATTCAGTACTAAGGGTCTTTTTGAAGAAATATAAATAAACCCCATGGAATGCTTATTAATTTCTTTTATATTTGCTCCTTCTGATGCCTCCATCTAGATTTATTTTTTATTGTATTCCCGCAATCGCTTAGCTGTAAAACAACTGCAATGATGGTCTATGATGTTGTGAATGATTCTTGATACATCCAAGGTCGTATTGTACCACCATAGAAGCATATAAACTTGTTAAAATCTTCAAGTAGATATTGTCAAAAACGATGCACAAAATATTGATATGGTTCATTGAATATCGAAGATCGTACGAGGGGAGGTCAAAAAGTTCGCGGAATGGCGAGGTTGGCGCGGGTGCGTTTACTCATCCAGGTAGGCACTAATTAAGAGACTCATTGTTAGTATATATACGAAGTTTCAGCCTAACCGGGTCATTTGCTTTTGAGTTATCAACGAGTAAACAAGTCAGTCGGGAAGAAACTAGCCGGTATGGAGAAAATTGAATATCGCGTCGTTATTAAGTTCTCACCAAACAAGAAAAAACACCTCAAACCATTTTCCAAGAGATGTCAGCTGTTTGTGGGGGCTCCTCTCCTGGGAAAACTATGATTTATAAATGGCACACCCTTTTCAAACAAGGGGGGGACTCCATTGAAGACGACCCCCGACCTGGACGGCCGATTGAGGCTACCACGCCAAAAATAATCGAAAAAGTTGAAAAACTTGTATTGGAAGATGCCCGGCTAAAGAAAAAACAGCTTGCAGCATTAGTTGGAGTATCAGAAACAACCATTTTAAATATCCTTCATCAACACCTTGGCATGTCTAAAGTCTGTGCAAGATGGGTTCCGAGAATGCACTCTGCGCATCAAAAACGCGAGCGCGTCGAAAGTTGTCGCGAGTTTTTGCACCGCTTTGGAGAGCAAAGGAAGGAAATTATGACCGGAATTGTAACTGGCGATGAAATTTGGGTTCAACATTATGAACCTGAGTCAAAGCAAGAGTCGATGCAGTGGCATAAAAAAGGCACACCCCGTCCTAAGAAGTATAAGGTGTCTCAATCGGCTGGAAAGATCATGGCGACGATCTTTTGGGATACGGAAGGTATCCCGTGGACAATGGACAATGCGCCCGTGCACACAAGCCATGTTGCGACGGTTGTCATTCACCGTTGCGGATTTGTAAAACTACGCCACCCACCCTACAGCCCAGACCTGGCCCCAAGCGACTATTATT
>DWLR01003262.1:0-13816 GCA_018246295.1 Papilio alexanor hazarajatica | reverse complement strand
TACGCAGATTTAAAATATTTTGCAAATTATAACCTGTGTACAAAGTGGTCTCAAACTTTTGGCCGGCAGTGTATGTTCGTGAATTTATATTTATATTAAATATATCCCTACACAAAATACGGTATTCTGTGCAGTTAAATTTCAACACAATTTAAAACTATTTAAATTTGAAAGTAACTACTTAATGTATATTTGTATATATAAAAGCAAGAAGTATGTATATATACAAGTATGTAGTAAGCAAGTAAGATGAGCTTTAATTGCATTCATTTATTGTATTTAATACATGCCTTATCAAGTCACTTATATTAACAAGTTCTTTGGATTTTATATTATGTATAATCGATAAGTTTTATAATTCAAAACTCTTTTTGTCTTTCTGTCTCGTCTTATAAAGTTCACTGACCGGATGGCGTAGTGGTAAGGTACTTGCCTCTCACGCCGCTGGTCGTGGGTTCGATTCCCATCCAGAACAAACATTTGTGTGCATGAACATGTCTGTTTGTCTTGTGTCTGGGTGTAATTATCTATATTTGTATGTATTTACAAAAGAAAAGTATTAATGTATGTAGTATATTAGTTACCTGGTTTCCATAGTACAAGCTCTGCTTGGTTTGGGATCAGATGGCCATAAAAATAACTAAAAATGAGACAAATTCATTGTTTGTAAGTTAGATGAGCGATATGCACTGAGACAGTCGCACGCCGTTGCGATGCCTTGTGAATAGAAAATAGAATAGTCGCGGTATGGCGCCAAGGTAATCGTTACTTAATGACACAAGCACCTTATAAACATTTATAATAAGCAAAGGATATTGATGCTATTTATTACCTCAATTAAGTAAAAATATGAATCTTGATTTTTATGTTAATTATTAATCCCAATTTGCCTTAACTAGCGACATGATCTAGGAATAGTATCTACTTTACTTCTTACGACGGTCTTTGATGGACCTAGAATATTCTATATCGGGAATCGGTTAACCTTTTTTTTTAATTTGTAGTCTTTTTTGAAATATCCAAAGAACTTTAAGTTGGAATGTTAGGTAAATCCAATTGTTTTCTAAACTATGTGTTTTTTACGTTTAGCTAACCTATGATATGTTTCAGAAATTCAACCTATTAGTTGGTATCATTATTACGCAAAACGTATGCAAGGCTTCAGTAATAAATTTAAATCATCTTTGTACATCTACATATATCTGAGATCATCAGTACTTGAAGTTGGCATATAATGAGGTGTAGAAACTTATGTAAATATTTTCCATAATTTCTGCATCTGAATGACCTCCGGATGACCTTAATATAATAAGTACACCATGGAACGTCACAGAATGTCTTATGACGGTTCATAAATCGTGCGAGAGACGCGATACAATCTTCACACCTCTCCATTGCATGCGGCATATTTAGACATAGCGACTGTTCAATTTAAATAAATCGCTTGATATTAGCGTCCGTCGCTGGCTTACTTTGCACAACTCTATTCAATTCGTTATTATATTGTACGCAGATTCTTTCGTAGCGAGCGCTTTTCTTCATCTCACTTGCAATCGTTTCCATCAAATAAAAAGAGTGATCTCTTACATTAAAAGAGCGTTCTTTTATGTCCAGTAATCTAAACGAACATAGAGTGATTGATATTGATTGTTTAACAATCTTATTTTGGTCAACACTGTAACAGAAAGTGAAGATATATCCATAGCCATGGCACCCAACAAAACTAAAAAGAACGTTTTTCAGATTTTAAAGGAAATATGAATTTAAAATAATTATTTCAAATCTTAATTGAAGATGTTATAAATATTAGTGCCCTTCAAATATTTATCTCATCTTCTATTAAGATTTGAAGAAAATCGAAGTTATTAAATTTATTGTTATTTTCTGCCTTCATCCGATTACACTTCCACACGGAACGCATAACAAATTATTCGTCTTGAAACTGTGAAAGCTAACCTTAGATATGAACCAAAAAACCAAAGTTTAAAAAATATTTTTGGTAATATTAAGTAAAATAACACATTTCACTGTAATTACATATGTACATCTACGTCTATTTAATTGTATGTAGTTTTTATTATACTATCCTTCTTGTTGTATCCGAAAGATTTTGAATGATTTCACTTGATAAAATTGACCATTGCTAAAGATATAGGTATATATCGCAATAAGAACAAATGGTTGATACAGTTTGAAACTAAAACTTTAGTTGAAGAAGTAAATACTACGAGAAATAGAAGATTATTACAGCAAATCTATTATATTAATGTTATGTACCAACCCAACCCATCTTGCCGCAATCACAAAAGCAACATGCGTCCTGCATGGGTCTCACACATCTATCAAAATGTTCGTAACCTGCGACTTTGTGGTTGAAATCGATACATTCCTCATTGTACTAGTAATACCAAATCTTTGTGACCGTATTGCATTCTAATTGTTAAAAAGTAAGTTAATATAAAAACAAATAAAACCGATAAACCGGACTTACTGTAACCCTAAAAAACACGAATCGAATAACGTCACTGAAGCCGTTTAGACAAAAGATCGTAATGGAACGGACATACCCTCGGAAAACATTTGCCTCCGGTTAGCCGAAAAAAAAAAAAATGTCGAATGTGGTAGTAAATTTTTTGGAAATACGATACAGAACCACATCATCAGTTTGTCCGTCCGTCACAGTAGCAGTCGTCGTTCCCACGAGTTCGTGCCGCTATTAGACATCGGGGCAGTAGTCACGACGCGGGTGCCCCGGGCCACGCGGCGCGCGTTTAATTGATGTCCAGATTGAGATCTTTCGCGCTTTCAATTGCTATTATTGCTATGCCGTTTTTTTTTCTAGCACCATTATGGAATACGGTTGTGTTTAAATAGTTACAGTTCAGTTAGACATTATTAGAGTTAGACGTTATGTACTGAGACATTATTTTGCAAATAAAAGCTATCACCATCGGAAAAATGTGTCAGTATATCTGTTATCTGTCAGTATGTCTGAATGTGACGCGCATTCTTAAAAGTGAGTTAGACTTATGCCAAACTAGTGCATAGCATCTTTCAACTACATCGCCATCTAACATTAGGTGAGATTGTAGTGTAAGTAATAAGTGCTAGTTTATTAATTTTAAAAAGTTGCTAGCAGAAATTAAGGTTTATTAAAACTGTAAGAATTCTCGGAAAACTTTACGGTTTTAGTTACCGATGTAGAAATTTAGCTACGTCCTTTTACTAAGAATTTGATGATACATATGAAATTATTTATTTTACACTATTAAACGTTATTTAGAACGATTACGGAATAAGTTTTGAAGAATCGTCATAAGCGTATTTCAGTCCACTGCTGGACATTGGCCTTCCATTAAAATTATAACGACATCTTAAATAAAAAAAAAGATATGACATCGAAAACACTATAAATCACCGAAACACGATATTAGCAATCGATATTTGCGGTACGGTTTTAAAAATACAATCAGTGAACTCAAAAATAATGTAATAACAGTACAGATTCAATCTACTTCAATATCATAAGTCCGTAAATATACATATGTACTGATTTAATAGCAAATGTCAAAATATTCGATATTTGTTCGAAAAAGAAAAAAGAAAAAACAAAAGCCAACGAAAACGAACATATCAAATCAAGAAGGTCCGTATGCAAATGCTACAGATGAAGATTATTTTAGCAATCTAAGTACTTAGGCGAGATGAAAAATAAACATTCGCATGCTTTTCATATCAATAAGAAAGTGTTTTCATAAATATATAATGTTACTATTGTGCTTAGTGAAATATAAACATACATCTGACCATCCATCTCAGCCTATAGTCGTCCACTTCTGGATATAGGCCTCTCCCATTGATTGCCACAAAGATCGGTCCTCTGCCGCCCTCATCTATACTTTCGTATTATTATGTCTTAATTCTTGTTCTTATACGTCGCCAATTTTCCTCGCGAAGCCAGCGCAGCGAAATATCCCAGGTATGAAAGCCCTGTTCTTCCGTGGGAGCATTGCCCAGGTTAATTATTAAGTCGGTATTTTTTTTTGCAGTTACAGTTTTTTCTGCTGGGACGTTCCATCGCGTATGTATGCAGGCGCGTTTGTTATTTACGAGTTGTACTTTTTCGGTTGACACCATATAGGCCCGATACTTCGCAGACGTGGCGTATTCGGCGTTTTTTGCGCTTTTGTACCGATTAAAAACAATTTGCGGAACCGGTTTGCGTGTTTCGTAATATATTTTTCTAGGCAATCCTCAATGACTATCAGATGTTAATTTCCGGCTTTGATGACTCAAGGAGATTTCTGTTTTATACAATACTATTTGTTCATACCCGGTATGGCTAGGGAGAGATTCCAGTCTAAAATCAAGAGTTAGATAATGGCGTTGCGAAAATGATTTACCTAATTTATTCAAAAGTGAAAGGATATCAATCCATTACAGAGGAATTAGGAGAACAAAATAAATCTATGAGATAATGTAGTCATTGGCACTTACAAAAAATATATTTCATAAAAGTCATCTTAATTAAAGGCAATTAAAATAATTGGCTTCATAAATAATTTCTGTAGAAGTCTCCTCGTGTCTTCCACGTCGCAAAGAATTGCTACGACTACATTCTATGGTCATATCGTGTCCTACACGTGGCCTACATATAACATTTACAATTAAAATTACTACTAAATGCAGTTATCAAGGCAGGTTACATACTTCAATAAATAAAATCTATTATGACTTCAATAAGACTATACAATTATGAACAAAACAGACTTTTCACCTTTTTTAATGTCCCAAACCTAGAGTTCTAGTATATTTTTCTAATAGTGTGTTTTAATTTTTTATGTAATCGTAACAAATCGAAATGCATCTGAGGGATGCCACGTATAAGCAACTAGCAAGAACAGATCTCCTCGGCCAGGATTTGTTTTTCTATCCCCTTTTCCTTGGTTGAGTCAAAGGAAGTGAGAGCTAGTGAACATAAAAAAGAAATATAAAATATTTTACAAAGCAACGTAGCTTCGTAAATGAAAACTTTCCTCGTATCTTCTATAGACCTGTAGGCTATATGTCTAAAATGTTACAATGAGTTTTTTGCATAAAATATTTTCATTTACATTTAAAAAGATTTAATTCTGTACCGCTTCGCCAATTGTCACAGGAAGAATTTCTTAAATGTTCATATGAAGGCTTCATTGGATTTAATTGTAACAAACAGTTACATTTCGGGTAACAGTAGTTTAAATAAAAAAAAATCTATATAGCGATTTTAATCAAATACAGTATAAAACCTCGCTAAAGCTTATGAGTGTCGACAGGTTTAAGGTTCAAAATCAAACCAGTTGGTTGATTTTTTAGTTCGCTCCGTAATACTAACAACAAATACCAAATACACGTGATACTAAAATCAAAAAGAGAGTCTGTGCAGTTTTTAAAAGTTGTAGATCCTGCCGCATTCATGTTGCGTAAAGGTTTTATTGGGGAAGTTGTATGACATCGCTATTACCGACATATAGTCATATTGGGTAATTATTTTTCATGTTTCGATAAGTGAGGAGCCCCAGACTTTCCTATACTATTCCCATTCCCTCGACCTCTATATTATTATACTGTGTACTAATGTGAAATAGAAAATTACCTCTCTATTTTTATTTTTATCTCGATATTCCTTTTAAAACTAATATGTCAATGAATTAATCCAATAACGTTATGGATATTTTTTTACCATTCCAACTAAGCTTATAAGCTTGTCCTAAGATATGAAAAGCGACAATAGTCAAATGGCGGGTTGGATTCGAACCCACGACCTCATTGATCGGTAGTCTGAAATCCGTACCCTAAACCATAAGGCTATCGGCTTTTCAAATCATACATAACGTATGTTTCTGTGAATACTTTTTTCATTTGTCATATTATTTTAAAACACTCGCTTTGTATATAAATCATTTACGATATTTTTTTATAACCCGTGTCATTTATCATATTTAAAATTGTGAAGAGGCATTGTAGAAAGATCAAAATAAAATTAAACAAAAAGAAAATAAAAAAAAAAACTTTAAGAATTTTCCAATGAATGTTAATTAAAGTCACATATTTGTGTATTTACAGAAAGATAAGTATCTTTTTTTTTTTTCAATTTAAAGGATTTCAAGGGATATCATGAATTTCGTTCTCATTTTGAATTTTTCTTACAATCTCGAACATTGATCGGTTGGCCACAGAAAAAAATCTGCACCACTAATAATGCCGTCAGACATTATTAATAACGTTAATTTCATTTTACAGTTATAACGAACATCAATAAATAAGGAAGCGACGCTCAACCTTTCAATGTAACACAAATATATTATTCAAGCAAAAAGAAGTTTCAAAAAGGCTTTAAACAAAAAACGCCGAACGACATTCTTCTTTACAACTCTCTATAGACATTCGCGAATGCAACGGCATCCAACTTATAGATATGGCAAATTAAAAAAGTTTGCTTTTTTGAACTGATTATTATAAATAACATGTAAATAAAATGCACCGATATGTACTAAAATATTAACAAAAAAGTAATTATTGAAAAGAGTAATTAATGTTATACATAAAAGTATATTTAACAAACCAAAATATATCATTGGCCACTTTGACGTATGAGTGTGAGCTGGATTTAAAAGAACTAGATCGAATGTATTATAAAAGTCGAGATGAGATCTATTGTGCTTGCAGCAATGCTGATTATTAGTAGTTGATATTATGTTAACTGTATTAAACTTAATGGGATAATATAGCTGGAAGTACGAAGATTTTTCTAGAATTGACTTGGTATGCTTGGTGTTTATATATGTACGTTTAAATATTTGGTATGTGGACTAATTTTTTTCGATTGTTTATTTAGTTCGTATTCCCCGGAGCGTCCTAAAGTTGTAAGACTAGTCTTAGTCTGGATTATTGACTTTTTAAAATTAATTATCTAGTTCGTCGTTCTCTTTATTATCTACAAATTTTTATTAACTAATCTGCCACATCTAGAAGAATTTTAGGTCTATATATCATATGTTCGTATGTAACCGTCGCATCGACAATCGAACAGTACGTTTAATCGAGTAAACTCAACTTGCCAGCATCGAATGATTTATTGTTGTGACACGTAGTTTTTGCGGTGTCTCGTACGCTCTCGGAAACAATTTCGAATCATTTATACCGACCGCCCGTTCGGCGGCCATATTCGGACTCGATGGGCCAATGCATCTCCGGTTTTCGGCTTTTTCACATTAATTTTTAAGAAAAATCGAAGTCGATTGTTTTTGCGATTTAACCAGCGAGAAATCGAAATCAACCAGGTCTTATGTAGTCCATCTAATTTACTTTTTTTTAAATACAAAATGACTTTTGTATATTTCTACAATAAACTACGCAGAAGGTCAATAATGTTTTAGTACAATTTTGTGTGAAACACTTGCTCTTACCTTATACTTAAATAATGGTTGTTATTTGTTTGTGCATTAATCGCGTAGATGTGGTTTTCATGAATGTACTAATTTTTATTTAATTCTTCATACAAAATCTGGTTATTTTATTACTCTACAAAAATCATGAACAATTTAAAATAAGAAATAAATTAATTCAATTAATTTTAAAGAAAAAAAATGACAAGTCATAAAGATAGAGATAAATAAAGTGCCCTAAATCGCAGTGTTATCAGAAACGAAGCGGCAAATGTTAACCCCGTATTCAATTATACGCGGACAAATTGCAGACAAAAATTCCAAAAAAAGGCGCACGCACACACCGACAGAGGGCTTCTGACGAAATACTTATTAATTTTCATGAGCGTACTGTGTACGCATGCTCCAATTTTTTTGCGGCGAAGTGGACGCCGAAGCGAAAAGCGGGTTCAATCCTCATAAAGTTTTATAGCACCTGTCAGGCGAAAAACCTTCGGCTTACTGCTCGGGTGGAAAGTTTAACTTTATTTACGCCTTACATATAAGTATTAAACGCTATAGAGATTTATGCGATTTTTTAATGATTTAACTGTGGAATCGGATGAGAACTCAAGTTTTAAATTAAAATTATTTTACATTTTATTCCAATTAAAACAATTTACGTGTCAATCGTCAACTTAATTCCTCAAAACTTGTAGTAAGATCTGTTCTAAGCAGGATTTCTATGTCGAAATAACTTGGTTTAAGAGTGCGATCGCATCTACAATTACTCTAGTCTTTTAGATATCCAAGGTCAGTGATCAATAGATAGATTCACTTAATTTTAAATTAGAAAAAAAAATGGTGGCAAAATTTTTGATAGTCATTTTTACAATACGATTTGTTCAATAGATTTTAATGACTCTAAACAGTTCCTTGTTTCGAAGTCAACGCACGCGTTTAAACCAACAACGGAAAAGCGAATTTGGCTGGGAATGCGATGCACCACCGAATGCCATAACTCCGATCAAGGCGACGATCTCTTGCGGCGTATCGCAGTCCATTTATATTTACTGTACAGTAAAACAATTCACCTGCATTTGGTTACGCCTCGACAGTTGCGAAGTGTAATTAATACTGAACTGGATTCGGCCGATGACAGCATGAATCTTCTTATATATCGTTTCACAACTGTATTTAAAAACGGATTTTCGTGACATCCATACTCGATGATGTTGGGTTTTTAAGAATAACGGTATCTTATGTGTCATCCATATGGTTTATTGCGTTGAACTGAAATTACAATGTCATATAAATGAAGATTATTGATTTCATCTTTAGTCGCAGGTTTTCTCAATAGAGCAACAAGAGAGAATCTGCATTGATAACAAATTAAATAAGTACACCAATTCGTATTGGTGCTTATCTAAATAAACAGAAGATTACATATTAAGATGGTTAAATAGAGTCAAATGAAATTCAGTGAAGAAAATTCGTTTTGAACTTAATTACAACATCAATAAGGTTTCCGATCTTCCTTCAACTAATATTCCAAAATTTTTAAAAAATAACTTATGATGAGGATGATTAAAAAAACAAGGCATTTGAATTTTTGTTCGTTTACGTAATATATAATAAGTACGAGCGGTGTTACGAACAATTCCCGCTTATGTTTTTCTCCAGGAAGTTTTCGTAATTGTATCACTTACGTTTTAAAGATTCCACAATAAAAAGATTGGTGAACGTAATGGAGGTTAATTATTCTCGAATTTTATCCTTGTTTTGCTACAAATTATCTACCGCTATCGTTCAGAAATTGTCGTACAAAAACGGTGGTGACGCCGAAATCTTTCAAGTCTGTCACTCGGCAAAAAACCCGGTCTGACCGGACGCAATGTCGACTCAGAGTGTACAATTAATTAAACAATTAATCAGCTAATTGCCAGATGATTTGCTTTTTATTTCGAGTTTCGTCGTTCGCATTTAAGACAATTTGTTCGCGAATCTGGATCTCGAAACTGGTCCGTGCAAAAGAGCACGATAAGAATAATTTGACCGTGTCTAAATGACCGATGTCACAAAACGCGCCTTATCTCACATATTCACACGTTGTTTTATCTTTAATATATTGATTAATATAATTTGTTGTTGTTATAAATATTTATTACTTTAGTTTAGGTTTAATGTGTCACAGAATGCCTCCCAATTATTGATTTGTTGGAAAATAGGTCACCTAATAAAATCGAATGAACGAATCGAATCTACGACATTTTGTTTTACGACTAGATACCCAAACTTATTACTGCTTCGAATGAAAACAAGTTTATTTCATCCGCTTCATTTAAGGATTAGTTGATTCTATTCGTCTCTTACGCCTTTGCGCGGTGCAGGTATAATACATAGTGTATTATTCTTAACAGCCTGTCTCGGCTTCACAACTATATGTAGAACATTAGTATGTTTAACATTGGCATAGTTGCCAGCATGATTTTTTTGAACGAAGTTGTATGTCGCGGCTGCTGCTGTTTTAGGAGATTATTAGAAATCGTCACATAAAGAAAAAGAGGAAAAGAGACACAAAGACAAAATAAATTTCATTTACAACATAAAATTTGTTAACTGTACTAATATTAAAGGTACTATAATAATGAACGTCAAAATGTACGGCCCTACCGCGCCCGGCCAGCGCACCCAAAGCGTCGAGCACACGTCAGCATCCTTGAGGAGTGATCGGTATCGCACGTGCATCTGCTACCGCTTGTTAGTGCTATCAGATGACTGCGGGTCATCAATTTCGCATGATTCGCAAATAAAATGACGAAGAAGATAAGTCTGGTCACTGAGTCCCGGTCGACTTTTGAATTTAAATTTCCATAGTGAGTGATCTCTTGACTCGGTTCGAACGGCGACTTTCGGTGCAACAACTTTAATGATCTCGATATGAATCTTTATATTCTGGGTCTATGTTTATTAGGATCCATGTGATGGTTATAGACTATGTTGATATTACTTTCTAACAACTAAAAACATACAATTTTTGTGTTCTTTTTTTTTTTGTTTTACTGCTTACGAAACATTGAAAAAGAAGTTGGTGGATAACACCATTGAATAGTGCCGTATTATATTGTAAATTATGACTGTTATTAGGGCAAGTGTCGCCAAATGAATTCTTGGAAGAAACCAACCACGAGAGTCACTTTACTTTAAAAAACGGACTTCGAATGAAAGTAATTGTCGATCCCTGGGGTATGGTATCGATTGCCTCTTATAACTTAAAAAAAATACATTTATTTTCTTAATATAGGTACTTAACAATTGTTGACCTATCTACAGTTCCATCTTAAAAAAGATATAAATATTTTATATACCTTAATGTTATTTTGTAATCGATAGTTAAAAGGAGGATAGGGCTAGGACTCTCTATCCCAATCAAAAGTCTCGCGACATGAAATATTTCACAACAATCAAATATTGACAGCTGATAAATTATCAACGAAGATTCAACCCATCGATGCGAAATTTCATAATTTATGGGAATTGTCAAGTGTTTAATCAATAATATAATATTAATATAGTATGCGATAAAAACTGCTTGATTTTTTTTTACTTTTAAACAACGCCCGGTCTGAGTGGGCATTGTTAAATGGTGTATGATTTAAAAAAAAAATCAAGTACTCTTGAGATTTTTCTTTTTGTTTCCAATAGGATAAGTAAGTAAAACCACTTTTGTCTTATAGAGTGATCAATAAATCTACATTATTTAAGTTTGTTCTTGGTTTTACGCCACGCGGCCGCCTGCTTGCTTGACGCTAACCCTTCTCAGGAATTTGGGAACTCGTTGAAGTCAGGGAATTTAAACTTATTGATGTCTTGGCGACCAATCTCAATAATCAGACTATAGTTTCTTTATTTGAATAAGACAGAAAATGAATAATGCAGCTGCATAAACATTGATATAAGGGGTTGTGATGATCAAATTAAAGTATCAAATAAACCACTAATGCCTTTGCTAGTACTAGGAATAGAATTCAGTGAAGATCTATTTTTATTGATTGATATTTTATAAAGCCAAGACCTTTTCCTTGTTACTGCTGACGACAATGACATACATTATAGTTCCGGGTATATTATTTACAGGCATTATGACCATTACATCATTATTATTAACAACTAATACAACTGACTGCATTTAAATATTGTTTAATACTAGACTAGAATAAGGAAAAGTCAAGGCACATAACACGCTTACATGCGTAATCTCGCACAATATGAAATGAAAGCGGGCGTCTATTCAGGGAACATAGATCGGTTGATGTTCTATCTAATTTGTTTTCACGCGACTTGAAAGCGCAGTCATCAGTCAAGTATAGGCAATGAAGACGTAACAGTGACGACAGTCTTGTAATTAGTTGCCTTTATTCAGCTCCGAACAGCAATGATTGGGTGGCCATAGATCAAACAGTAGGTGTGTTGTTGACTTTTATGCCTATGAATGTTTACACTCTCAGAGCGGTTACATTTAGCACGACCCTCTTGTGTTGGTTTGGTTGTTCCTTTGTTCATTTTCTAACAAAGATTAATACATTTTTAATGTTAGAAAATATCATGTGTGGGACATATTCATGTGTAGGCATTAGTTCACAATAGTGCCTTACATTTACACGGTCAACCGCCAATCCTTTTCAAATCTTTCTCAACTGTGACCCTAAAATTATTTTAATAAAATTCTATCAATTTCAATATTCTATATCTTCATCTATATATTAGTATAAATATATCTATATGTCATATAAATTAAACTAAGTAGTAACTTGTAATATTTTAAATACGTAATTATTTTAAACTAATAAATTTAATGAAGTCGCCCCTTCTTTCTTTGTTTATTCTCTATCTAGTACAATTAATCGTACTGCCCCGGGTTCACACTTCCGCGTTGTCGAACGGGGTTTTATTTGAAGAGATAGAAACATTGAAGAGTTTGCTGTATTTTAGATGTGCTGCCAACATTTGTATAGAATAAAATTTAGCGAAATTTGTAAACATAGTATGTATAGACATATCTACTTCTAGCTTTTATCATATACGTAACTGTTTGTAGATGTCTTTGGGTAGAGGTCACTTAAGTGTCTGTTTGCACGTTTACCATCGTCTTTTTTTTAAATGTAAGTCTTGAGGATCATCAGTTGCAAAAGATACCAGCTTTCTTGTTTGTGTCACCAATCGGTCGACTGTTATCATTGCTAAATTTGCTTTTTGATTCATTCACCATGCCCGAAATCTAAGACATGCTGATGCTCTAACAATAATTTAAAATTATACATTTAATATGCCTTTCTTTTACCTGGTTGACAAGAGGCACCTATTGTTCACTAGTACGTATGGCCGGTCGGCGCAGTGGCAAGAAACTTGCCTCTCACGCCGCAGTTCGTGGGTTCGATTTCCACCAAAGACAAACATTTGTGTGCATCAATATGTCTTCTTTGTCTTGAGTCTGGATGTGAAAGAACACCGAAGGACGGGCAGCAGCGTCTTTTTCTTAGTACGGTGAAACATACTGCGATCGCCAACCCGTCTGCCGAGCGTGGTGATTATGGCACATTTCCCCCATTGATGCGATCAATGGGGGAGGCCTATGTCCAGCAGTAGACGATCATAGGCTGAGGTGTGGTATACGTAAGTATAAGTACCGCTGGCCGGCCGCTGGCCGTTCCGCTTGCCGCTAAATGGCTTAACCGATTTTAAAAAGTGATATTGAAGTGATTTGATTCGTATTCTTCCCCGGAGTTTCATGGGGGATATAGTGAGTCGAGTTTATTGCTTTATTAAATAATTACTAGTTGCAGTTTTTGTTCTTATTATTGTTAATTTATATTCTAGAACTCGTTATAAAGTATTTTTTTCTTCTTATGACCGTTGATAATTGAAATTGGAACATCGCCTGCCGTTCTCGCTACTAACTTTTTGTGAGTTGTTAAGAATTAATAATTATAACCTTTATTTAGCCGATGTCCGAATCTGGCTTTAGCTTCTTAGGAAATTAATTTTGCATATAAATATTACTATTTGCATATTAATTATTTTCTTTAATCATTCCATGGTCATTTATTGAATTTCAATCTCGTGAAGCATTGTAAATGTGATATATATTAATTGCATTTCACCATTTGAGGTTGTATCAATTTCTCTAAGTTAACTAATGTTACAATTTTAATTAACTAGTTTTATTATAATCTATTTAGATTAATTAATAAACAATGAGCGAACTTAATTAATCTTTCTAAAAACCAAACGGGTTAATAGAAATCGGGAGTTCACATCCTGTTTATATATTATTATTCTATATTCTCATCTAAGTGACATTGTTTTTATGTGAATAAAATTCATATATATATATATATATATATATATAT